>CAUYRT010029579.1:0-30589 GCA_963574885.1 Lepilemur ruficaudatus
GCTCAAGCAATCCTCCTGCCTCAGCCACCTGAGTAGCTGGGACTACAGGCATGTGCCACCATGCCCGGCTAATTTTTTCTATATATTTTTAGTTGGCCAATTAATTTGTTTCTATTTTTAGTAGAGACAGGGTCTCGCTCTTGCTCAGGCTGGTTTCGAACTCCTGACCTTGAGCGATCCACCCGCCTCGGCCTCCCAAAGTGCTGGGATTACAGGCGTGAGCCACCGTGCCCGGCCCTTGTGCATTTGTTTTAATGCCACCTATCAAGAGACATCTAAAATGAGGGACTAAGTCTTACTTCTCACATGATCCCTGCAGAATCAACCAATGACTTGCACATTTCAGGTGTTCAATGATATATTGGTGAGGTGACTGAAGATTACTGCAAAAATCAATTTGACCTCAGATCTTTATCAACTGCAAAGGCAACTAATGTGATTCAGTTTAATTTTGGCACATGACTACTGAAGTGAATAAGCTAGATCTATGTTTAAAAAGGAGTCTGATAAAATGGAAAAATATTAACAATTTTTCTTTGTTTCAACAAAATAGATCTGGAGATGTGAAAAAAATTTTTAGCTTGCATTGAAATGCTTTGGCACCACACAAAGTTACATAAAAATAGTTGTTCACCTAGGTAATCTTATGTCATTCTGACAATAGCTCTTCTACATGATTTTTGACTTCTATTCACTTTACTGGAAATGGTCATTAGCCTGCCAGAACAAATCTAACTCACAATTATTCAGCTGCATTCTTAAGCCCCAGTGAATACAATCAAATAGCTAAGTTTGTATTTTCAGATAGGAATCTCCAAGGTAAATCATATTCTCAGATTCTAAATGAAAAGTTTCTAGGTTAGTAATTGAAAAATACATGTCACTGGTTGAAGAGTAACTTTATCAAATGTGTATTGTATACTTATTATGGGCTAGGTGTTGTACATATAGAATAGACTCAGTTGTCAAGATGTAGTGCTTCAATTCCTAATTAAATCTGAAAAGTGGTGCTCAGCATGTGTTTGACAGGCAGAGCAATGTAAGAAGAAAGCTATTTAACAAGGCCCAGAGAACTCCAACGGTTATCAGGCTGAATCTACAAAATTAAGACATATTGTGCTTGGAGAATGAGGCATCCTCCCTAAGCTGCACTGGAATGATTCAGATATGAGACATACTTTCCAGCCTAATCAGATGCCCTGATAAAATGTCTGTTGGGGTATATGTGGACATGTAGAAAGGATAGTGGGGAATGTCTAACTTTGTGGAAATTTCCAAAGATGTCCACCCATAAAAGCTAAAGCTATGTAATTTAAAACATTTTGGCAGTGCTTATGACTGAACTAAATTTAGTTCTCTGAATCTTGTCAGATAAGGATCCCCTTCTGAATTCTGACACACCATGCTTTTTAAGTGTAATCTACCACTAGGAGATAAACTTCAGTAAATCTGAGATAGTTTTTGAATTCCAAGAATATTTAGAAACTTCAAGTGAGTAAGCTACAAAAATGTAATTTGGAAAAAACAGCCTTTAAAATTAGATATTAGAACATCTTTGGTAGATAAAACTCCATGTTTTTTTTTTTTTTCCTGGATAGTACAAAGCTGTGTAACTTAAAAAGCATGACTAGAGTCAGGTGATAGGTAAAATAGTATTTTTATTTTGGGGGAACTAATAAACCGGGGATATTGGATCCCTAAAATATCACATTTGTAGTTACTAGGTGTGCAGCAAATTGTCTAACAAGTTTCAAATGTCAGAAGAATATTTCTCTTTTAGTAATGGCTTTTATTTACATCTAGAAAACACTTGTCCTATTTAGAGGCAATAGGAAAAAAAATAGGACAGCACATTATTGATTGGAACAAGTGGGAGATCTTTAATACTGAGAAACATTTGTATTTTTTATGGGGTAAGGTATTACAAGCATAGAGAGAAGACTCACTTTTCTGAGTTATTTTATGTATCATTTACCTGAATATAGTGAAATTCTCTCCATGTCAAAGAGTCGCTCACGGATGGAATAGATGTCATAGCCAACAGAGCCAGTATTGCAAGTCCCACAATACCCAGAGACACATAAATCTCCATTCTCCAAACATCGTGCTCAATCCAAGCATCTTCTTTGTTTTGTTGGACCTACAAGAAGGTAAAAGATGAGAGGCGGAACGCAAAGCACAGTTCTTTCCCAAATGTGAATTTCCTTCTTTCCCAAATGTGAATTTCCTTCTATATTCCTCCCTCTGTCCACTAGGGAGGCCCTGAGAACAAGATAGGGGCCTCCACAGATCTGTGACTTTTTCTTTTCTTTTTTTCCTTTGCATTCCTCTAAGAGAAATGACACAGGAGCAATTACTTTTTTCCCTTGAATGCAACATTTATATAATCCGTTGTATTAATTATTTAATAATTATTTGATATTTTACTTGAATAGAATTATAGTCCATGTGCATGTGTGGTAAATAAGCAGAAGAACAATCAGCATTAAAAAGTAATCTTGGGAGGGTGGTAGAAGATTGAAATGTGACCCTATCCATGAACAAATTTTTTTTTATGTTGTTGAAGTTATACTCTATTTTTAGCTTTAAAAAATTTCTCAACTGTACAGCCAAGCCCTAGTGGAGTTATAATAAAAATTTTAAAAATTCAGATTACTTTTCTTTTTTGACAATGAACAAAACTTTAATTACTGACAGTTTTATAACACACTGTACTGGTCACAAAGGAAAGAAATAATATGAAGAAAATAACAAAAATATGTGACATATAGTAAAACCAATTCAAATCTTACTATATGATTAGGTCAGAATTATATTTGTATGCATGGATCTATAATTTATATCAATACAATATTTATATATTAATAAATATATAATATTTATATATATTAATAAATTTAACACTTATTATTTGTGAGCCATTGCTGCAGGTGCTGTGGTATCACTGGTGAAATAAGAATTTTCCTATATTCCTTACATATATATTCAATCAAGAATTACATTTTAGTTTAACTTCTCTGTCTATCCAGATTGCTTATTAGGTAGACTCATAATTTACTAACGTGGGTCATAAACATTTTCTATCCTTAGCTTCTGCTGTCAGCAGAGACAATAATTCATAATATAGAGCCTGAACAACAAAGGATTATATATTGTTTCAATTTAATTGAAGTTGATTCCCAGCTTTAAGAGAGACTCATATTTTGGATTATATATTTTCCTTAATTAAAATGGGAACCTAGATATTTGCTTTTCCAATTTTCCCTTAAGATAAGAAAGACATATGTTTCCTTAATTATACCCTTGCTAACCCTTGCTATCTGCCTGACCTTGGACAAAATCCTTAATTTTCTGTGTCTCATTTTCAATGACTGTGAATTAAAGCTAATAACTGAAGTATATTACTCAAGGACTTATTATGTGGATTAAATAAAATAATCCTCAAAAAATTCTTAGCATAGTTTCTGGAACATAATAAGCAGTAAATATTAGTTACTATTATTTTCATTTATTAAATCACATAATCACTTTTCTTATGAGATTTCTACTGATCTTAGACCCATATATAGATATTTATCTCCAGAGAGATTACTTTTTCAACACGAGGTTTCAACAAGAATTTGGGGTATTAACATTACAACAAGGAAGGATTAATTTGTCAGGTGACTTAGACCTTTTAATTTAGTAATGGTGTCAACATTGTCATCCTACCTGTTTGTATGCCCAGTTTAGCAACTTGTATCTGTAGGATCGCCTCATTGGATAAGATAGACTATACAGTGCATGCAGTACAGCAAAAAAGAAACTGAGAAGCCCAAATTGCTTTCTTGTTAACATCCACGTATCCAACCAATGTGGAAATTTCTTATACTTGGTTCCATTATGAAGCTGTACAACTGCTGCTATCACACCTGGAAGATAAACCAATGCCAAGAGAGTGATGGAAACCACTGGCAAGACTTTGTTGATAACCAGGATTGGAATTTTATAAAAATATTGTTGATGGGAAGTTACTAAAGGGTAAATTATTTCCCTTAGTAGAGTGTAAAAAAATGTCAGGGATGATATAATGGCAGCTATTTTAATTGGCAAGCACCATTTTGGAAAGAATTGCTGTTTGTGCTGAAGCTCTGAAGGGCAATCAAATTCATCCACATGGGCTGTTTGGTGCAAATGAGAAAGCACAGGTCTTTTCAGCATGCTGGTCTCTCCCGCGTCCTTATTCTACAAAGGAAAGAAAATAAACATCTTAAAAGTGAACAAAACAATGGGATTTCTCTTAAATTAATTACTTATTGCTCAATCATCATGCTTCTCAGTGAATAAGGCATTTAGAACCTTGCTTTTGAATACTGGTTAGTTGAAGATCGTGTAGAATATGTCGCTCTGACCAAAGATGCACTTAGCTATGTCGTCGTTCTCTATTACTTGCTGTTATTCATTTGTCTTTAAGACAAAAGAAATACATGCTTCAGATGAGTAAGATAGTTGACTTGACAAATGAAATGATTTTATGCATATTTGTTATTTTTATAGCATGTGTTTGTAATTTAATTAAAAGTAATTGTTACCTTTTCACATTCAAATAATTAAGATAAAAGAAATATTTTCTGCTAAAAATTCAGTTGAGATCATTTAGAAAAGTAAGAGTTTGGAACCAAAATTTTCTGTCACTTTTTCAAAGAATGTAGTATGAAACATTTAATCAATCCTGTGGTTGACTAAAAGTGGGGCAAGTGATTCTTATCCCAAAGTAAATATATTTGGTTAAACAGTGAACCATCAATTCACTTGATCACTTGGTAAGTTAGCTGCCATAGTGTCTTATGGTCATTGATAACTTTTTTTTTTTTAACTTAAAACTCTAGGTGGTTAGAAAGAATTGGAAGGGCCTTGGGGATTACCCGGTCCAACTCTGTCACTTTATAGATAAACTAAGACCTAGGATTTTCAGTGACTTATTCAAGGTTGTTCAGCTAAGTCCCTGCTAATCAGTCAAGGTGCTATTTCTTTCATGGACAGCACAATCCCCTTGCACCATCGCAGCATCAGTGACAGGAATCCAAGTGCAGATGTCAGAGAACTAGGGTGAAAATCACTTTTACAACACTAGGAGATAGAGAATGATTTTGAATTATTTCTATAGATTTTAATTATTATCATTATTATTTTACCAAATCATCATCATCTTCTAGATCTCTCCTAGGCTTCATTTTCCAAAGTTCTTCTTAGTTTGTGATATCTTTTCTGTTCTCCATTAATTCTATAAAATAGTATGGCTTCAGCCACCTATAAAAATAAAAATAATTATCTTCTTTAAGTCTATTCTGTTTATGCTGTTAATGTTTGCTGGGAAAACATAAAAAATTTACTTCCTTAAAGACTAGAGTGGCAGATAAAGTACAATTAAACTTCAGATAGTGGCTGATTTACACAATTAGGCTCACATTATAATCTGTAAGAGTCTCAAACCAAAGCCCTTTTGTCAATAACAACCACTCTTCTTTATTCACCTATTCGTGCAATGAATGACTTAGATGTCCACATGGAATACAAAAGATCAGATGTTGCTTTTTATTTTAGGAAGATTTAACTCCAGGTTCTCATCTAAAGCAGTGGTCCCCAACATTTTTGGCACCAGGGACCAGTTTCATGGAAGACAATTTTTCCAGAGACTAGGGGTAGGGAGGTGCGGTGTTGGGTACGGAGGTGGGGGTAGGGAGGGTGGGTGGTTGTGTGGAGCTCAGGTGTACTGTACTGGGCTATGGCCTGGGGGTTGGGGACTGCAGATCTAAAGGAAAGCCAAGTCCTTTCAAAGGTAAAAACAATTAGGAATGCATTATTTTGAAATTAACAATGTCATCAATGGAGGTTGGAGGTAGTTGATACAAGACTATACTTTTGGAAGTTATATGTTTGATAGACTTTTGGGGTTGACACTGGAATCTGAAACAATAATTAACTGATTTTATGGGGAAATATATTCTGAGTTTCAAGCAACAAACAAAATAGATCCTGTTGGTAAGGTGAACACTGATAGTGGCATGATGGATCAAAAGGTCATACTTTCAGAGTGCCATTTTCTCATTGGAGCAATGGGCTGGTCTTCATTGGTAAGATGTGAATTGCTAGTATATTTTCAGTGGTGGTGTTGAATTATGCTCAATTATTGACATGCTCACTCTCCTGATCAACCCTGTGGAAAATAATTTTGTCAAATTTCTTACCGGATAAAGAAATCTTTTCCTTAACAACCTTCAAAGATCCTCATTCAGGCTTGGTGTAACATTTTTTAGTGAAGGGAAAAATACGATGTCATGATATTATTCATTGTTTTTATTAGTTCTAAATTTAATTCCAGAGGAATACATCAACAATTTGTACTTTATGAAATTCAATGAGAAAAACAGATTAGCTATACCACAACTTGATTGACAGAAGGCATTCCAAGTGTTTCTGAATTTTAGATCACCTGTAGTACTTTATTAAATAGAAAGCTTTTCCAGGAATAGTTTAAAATATAGCCATTTGTCATATATCATGTTTCAGATAACTACTGACTGAATATATAACAGTTCTATTAGATTATAATGAGCTAAAAAATTCCCATTGCCTAGTATTTACTATACTATACTTTTTTATTATTATTTAAAAGTATAATCCTTCTACTTATAAAACAGAAAGTTTTCTCTCATCCAATTCCTGTCAAAAAAAACAAAAAACAAAAACAAAAACAAAAAACCCAGAAAGTTAACTGTAAAACAGCCTCAGGCAGGTCCTTCAGGAGTTATTCCAGTAAAAGGCATTGTCATCATAGGAGATACAGATCCATGTATGTTACTTCCCCTGAAGGCCTTTCAGTGGGACCAAATGTGGAGGTGGAAGACAGTGATGTTGATGATCCTGACCCCGTGTAGACCTAGGCTACTGTGTTTGTGTCTTAGTTTTTAACAGAAAAGACTAAAAAGTAAAAAAAAAAGTTAGAAATAGAAAAAAATATAAACTATAAATATATTCTAAAAAGAATACAAAATAAGGATATAAAGAAAATATTTTTGTACTGCTGTACAATGTGTTTGTGTTTTAAGCTGTCATTATAAAAGCCTCATAAATTAAAAAAATTAAAAAGTTTATAAAGTAAAAAAGTTATAGTAAGCTAAGGTTAATTTATTATTGGAGAAAGAAAAAAATTTTAAAATGAATTTAGTGTAGCCTAAGTGTGCCGTGTTTATATAGTCTACAGTAGTGTACAGTAATGTCCTGGGCCTTCGTATTCACTCACTTCTCATTCATTGACTCATCAAGAGCAACTCTATTCATAGTAAGGACCCTGTATCATTTTTTATTTTTTATACTGTATTTTTACTGTAGCTTTTCTATGTTTAGATTTGTTTAGGTACACAAATACTTACCATTGTGTTTTAATTGCCTACAGGATACAGTATAGTGACATGTTGTACTGGTTTGTAGTCTAGGAGCAACAGGCTAAACCATATAGCCTAAGTGTGCAGCAGGCTATAACATGTAGGTTTATGTAAGACCACCAAGTGATGTTCGCTCAACACTTAAATTGCCTAACAACGATTTTCTTAGAACATATCCCTGTTGTTAGGCGACACAACTATACTCAAAACGTTCTCCAAGTTTTAAAGATTTGACCTTCACACAGCATAAAAAAGAGTCACTTTTACATAATGCCAATATATTCTTTGGTGCTCTTGGAATATTTTTCAAGATATCTATTTTGAAATTTCAGAACATGCATGAGGAGGATATCTGCTGGTTTCATTTGTCCACATTCTTTCTCTATTTTTTTCTGATATAAAACAGTTCCTCCATTTGGAGAAATGCCCCTCCTACATCCAATATGATTTCAGAAGGCTGCCAATTACAGTATTGGCAAAATACCTATTCTCTGGTCATAGAAGTGGGCATATGATTCAGGGTTAGCTAATTGTAATTTCCTATTCCCCAGATCACACTGATTGGCTTAGGGATGGCACACAACCCTAGTTGAACCAAATATAGTCCTTCTCTGACACTTTTATATGGAAGTGGAAGAGAGATGTCTTTAATATTTTGTTAAGTTGGGATGGTATAAGCCTACAATGTTTTTTTTCCCACGCTGTAAGGAGGAAGTTATTTTCATTAGAACAGAGGAAAGCCAACAACAGAAACAGAACAAGAAGCAGAGAAAGACACAGAAGAGTCCTGGTGACATATTTTGAGTATTTAGAGTCCCTGAAACCAGATCGTGAATTTCTCAGTTACACAGTCAATACATTCCATTTTTGCTTCAGTTAGTTTGATTTGGATGTTCATCATTGGCATTTAAAAGAACTCTGAGTAAAGCATATGCTAATCATTGAGTATTTATAAACCTATCTCTATGACAGACACTAAAGAGGAAAAAGAGAAATGAGGCTTTGTGCCTGCTCTGGAGGAAGCAACAGTCTATTTCCTCAAGAAATATTATTCCAAGTCATTTGGTGATTTAACCAACATTACAAATAGAGTAGTTTGGAGCGGGTGTCTGGGAATAGAAGTACCATCTACTGTAATCAAATACAAGAAATAATTTACTATGTTTAGAGGATATTTTAACTGTGAGTTTCAAGATGGCAGAGATATTAACATATAAATCTACATTTATTCAATATTAATTCATGAATTATATTGTGAACAATGATGTCAGGCAGTGGGAATACAAAGTTGAATGAGATAAAGCCTCTGCTCTCAAAAATGCTGAAGTCTAAAATAAAAAACAGGCATTTCAACAAGTACCTGCATGGTAGTGTGATGTATCCTAAAGGAAGACAAAGTTTCATAGATAGATGGTGGCATGCGAAAAGAAGCAGAGAAAAAAGGCTGAGGTCTTGCTTCTAGACCTAGTCCTGGGGTATCTTGCAAATCTTGCAAGTTGGCTGTGTTTGCTGACTGAGGGCCACTATGAAGAGAATCTGAGTGGAAAGCCAGAGTGACCCTGGAGAGATACTCAGACATTTGTTTGCACCTTAAGGAGACCTGCTGAAGAGCAAAGCCAGGGAAAAGCCCATGACAGTGAGGGAGCTTGTTGACTGTGTGGCCCACAGTCATGTGTGGCCCACAGTCAACTTAGTGCTCACAAGCCAGGAAAATAAACTGTCAGTCAAAGAAAATATGTTGGATTCCATGAGACATTAACCAAATATAAAATTAAGTCCTACAGTAAAATCTTTTCATGAAAAAAAAAAAAAACACCAAAAACATAACAGAAAACAGCACACTGTTCAGATGTTAGGAATTCCAGAATTTGATTCAAAGTTCTCTAACTTGCCTTTTGCTGTACCAGGATGGCTGGCCTGGTGTTCCTGCTAAATATTGACACAGCGCAACTGACTCACGTTTAGAGTTTAGAATATGAAGAAACCAAATGACTGGAATACATTGCGGGTTGCATTGTATTTCCAACTTTATTTATAGTTTCAAGTGCACACTTGCTTTACCACATTTGACTATGTGAAGGGGAGATTTTTTTTTTCTCACTGTGCTGTTTTTTTTTTTTTAAAGCACTGCTTCCCCAGTGTGCTTAACATGCATGCTAAATAAATGACCCGTTATTAGAGGTGAGGATGTGAGGGGAAATAAATGTGTTTTACAAAACGAACAAAGTAAGGAATTTGGCAGTGTGCATAAATTTTATGTCTACAAACCCCTTCCAGTGGATTTGACATGTTTAAAGCCTTAATTGACTACCTTGGAGGGAACTTGAACCCCATCCAGCTCCTGAAAGAGTAGGACCAATGTTCCAAGGACTAAACATGAAAACTTCCTGTTACTAGGAAACCCGAAGGCGAAGTAGCACGACTTTAGGTACTATGCACCAATCATTCGTCAGTGCGATGCAAACTCTTGAGAGTTTTGCAAAGTTAAAAAACTTGAGATCAGAACCCAACCTGAGGACAAATCTAATAAACCATCATATCCCCTACGCTCCTAGCGAACAGGATTCCTGTGCGTCCCTGGCCCCCAGCCCCTGGCAGGGCCACGGCCGAGCGGTGTGCTCCGCACTGAGCGGGGCTCCGAGTCAGCACTCCAGGAGCCCGCACGGGGGAGAACCGAGCAGCTCTCGCCCGGGAGCGCCGCCGCCCGGGTCCCGCGTGGGCGTGAGAGCCGCCCCCCCCACGACCCCCTGGGGCTGGGAGCCCGCGCCGGCCTTGCGGGGACGCGCGGACTCGGATTGCAAGCGGCGAGCGGGAACGACTCAGGGGACTCACCGGCTCCTCGGCGTGGCTCGACCGTCGGCCGCGGCGGCAGCGGCTGTCTGGAGGGGCCAGCCCACGCGGCGCCCAGCCTCCCGAGCCCCGAGCCTCCGACCGCCGCAGACCCCGCCTCCTCGCCACTGCGCGTCCGGCGCCACCTGCCGGCGCCCTGCGTCCGCGCGCTCCGACGGTCCTCCGAGGCCTCAGTTGCCCAGCCTGGGATCTCCACACGTCGCAACCTGGCGCCTCCCAGCTTCCTCTCCAATAACACTGCCCTCCCGCGTCCTCCCTTCCCTCGCCTTCAACACCCCCAGTAATGAATATCTGTGCACTTCTGTGGAGCCGTGGCTCTCAAAACCCCAGCGTGCATCAGAGTCACCCGGCGCGGGCCCGACTGACTGCTAGGTGTTTCCAGTTCGGTAACTCTGCGATGGGGCCTGAGATTCTGCGTATCTCACAAGTTCCCAGGTGATACAGAAGCATTCTCAGATCGCACTTTGAGATGGACGGCTGTAGAGCTAACAAACCCTTCCACAGATTAGCTTATTTAATCTGTGACGTGGCTATTATTTACAGTTGAGGAATCCGAATCTGAATTTCTCAGAGTGACTTGACTTGCTCCCTGAATGGTCCGAATTTTGTACCTAAGCCTCACAAACCCTGTTCCCCAGCTGAAAATGCTCTTAAACCCCATGCTTATTCCTTCCCTTCCTTGCCCTCAGCTGCTAAGTGCACCTTCATATCCTGGCTCAATGAAGTATTCCAAACCTAAAGCAAAGTTAATGCCAGTATTTAAAAGTTAGAAAAAAGAACGTTGGAACCAGCTCAGGGTAGATCTGAATTGCAACATCTGGGGATTTGGTGTACACATTCCCAGAACTAGTCTGATTAGAAAATGCAAAGGAAAATAAACCCTCAACCGCCTTTTCCGTGATTGTCCTTTATTCATTGCTAGGGCACCGAGGACATTTTATGTTTTAATATATGTATTTTTTATAGTCATTGACTTTTTAAAGCTTTTTAAGATTAAATTACCATGGACTGACACCTTGTGGTGGAAATGCGATCTTACACTTCTAGTGAAACTAGAAAATACTCATTAAAAAGTTTAAGAAAAAAAATCTGTGTGATCTGTGTGTGTGTGCTTATAGCACAGACTACCAAGAATTAAGACAATTGTTAAGTGTGTCAAAGTATTTTTGAATTTAAAAAATGATTATGGTCTTAAATATTCAGACAAAGCAATATGCTTCTATTCTTTAAGATTTGGTAGAACAAAGATCATTCTCTTTGTCATAATCTCTTTTCCATATGAAGAGGGCATAGAAGTTATTATTGTGTTAATATAAATTGGCTAATTATAGCGGGCTCCACTTAAAACTGCTTTTCCCCCTGTACTTAAAACATTTAAAATCAAATCGAAACATTTTTGTTTTATA
The DNA here is from genome assembly GCA_963574885.1 of Lepilemur ruficaudatus. Classification (NCBI taxonomy): domain Eukaryota; kingdom Metazoa; phylum Chordata; class Mammalia; order Primates; family Lepilemuridae; genus Lepilemur; species Lepilemur ruficaudatus. Next base: position 11,681 of record CAUYRT010029579.1, read on the forward strand.
ATTAGATTTTAGCAATTTTATTTCTGCACTTCTTGTGAAAGATTTTTTGCCCCATATTTTAGTGTGGTGAATAAAGGTAGTATGTTCCAAAGTAAAATGATTGAAAATGTGAATATGTTTACCAATTAGTTTGTAAATGTTATAAAAGCAAGACAAGATTAGATTAAGGAAAACATAGTACTAAAAAACTTCATTGAATTGTCAGAAGTTAATATAGATGGACAATCTGCCAATTTTGCATATAAATGACCTCTGCTTTGGGTATGAGGTTTTTTTTTTGAGAAATACAATGTCAAAACATCTCAGAATGCTCTGAGTCAGCCTCCATAGCACATACTTTTCAAAACCACTATGGTTTGTGGAAAACAATGTTATGCTATTGCAAACGTTGAAAAGCATATTGCTAGTTTTGCTGTGAGTCATAAGAACTGGAGGATTATAAAATGGGAATTCAGCTGTGACTTATAAGTAAATTTGGATCATTCAGAATATTTTGTAATAAACTGTAGGGAGAGAGCATATTAACAAAACAATTCTTCCGTGTTGTTTGGGGTCAGGAAAGTATAATAATTTAGAATCTATGAGTACTTTTACCTGACCAATAAGCAGACTAATCTTAGAACTTGATAGGACTACCATTTTAAAAGTGAATGGTGTAAAAGATAAAATAAAGAAGATTATACTATTGAAGATAATCACAAAGAGCAGTAGACAGTAAGTTGTAAGTGAATGACAAGAACTATATTTAATTTTTTCCTTTGAAAATCACACTAACTCCTAAGGGGGGCAGTAATTCAAATAATGATCAACACTATTTCCAGGTCTACCTCTTACTGTGTAAAAAAAATGGTTAGACATTTATTCTAAAGTGAGGCAAAAATTACCTAATGTTCAAGGAGAAATATTTTGCCAAACTGATTGTTTTAGTACAGACATGGTAAAGCTCCATTGGCTAAATTTTCTGGTTCTACTATTCTCATATGAGAAATTCTCTTCATTAGTTTGAGATCTACCGTAATCTTCAAAGTATGTGGTCAGTTTGTCCCCAGCGTCTGTGTGTAAAAGTGGTTGGGGATAGATAGAAGGTCTACCCTTGGGACTGGAGGTTTTAAAAATTCTTTCATATTATTTCCTCCCAACTCCAAAGCCCTTTATTGTTCATTTACCAACACAGGCAACAGTAAATACTTGTTCAAGGTGGGTTTTAAGAATACATGCTTTATTTCAAAGCTTATAGATGCATCTCTGACCAAATAGTTGTCAATGATGCTCAAAATTCTGTGACAAAATGTATTCCATTGGCTTTAACTATGTTGTGATTTATGAAAAGACTAAAGTTCCTGGCAATGGTACCACATTAAGCCTTTTCAGTTATTTATATCCTACTTTGAATGAATATTTCAGTCTTTTCCTGAAAGTATGTTCTGGCATAGGGAATGAAATATCAGAATATTGAGCACTTATACTGGGAGGTTGTGAGGGAGATGTTTCTTGGGAAAAAAAGAGAAGTGTAGGGACAGATTTTACCACCTTCATAATATTACTTATCCTAGGCAATTTCTCCTTTAGCCACATGTCCATATCAAACACTACATGATATGAAATAAACTATCTTTAAACCACTCTATTTTGGTTTTCTTTGTTATAGTAGCTTAGCCCCTATCCTGCCTTGTTTGATACGGTATTACATCCCTTTTCAGAGTCTATCTGTATTGGACATGTTTATATGTGCTTCAGTTTCCCTCATTAAATTGTAAGCTCTAAAGCAGGGACCTTGCCATTTTTTATCATTGTATCTCTTGTAAATTAGAGATTGAGGGAACAGTCAACCATTATGAATGTTTGTGGAATGTGATTTTAGTCTTGAGTTTCTGTAAAGGTGTATAAGGTACATGAATATGGAACTTGTGAATGTTGAGGCATCACTCAGATCAAAGTTGTGAGCACACATCCGTTTGTTTCATGTTTCATAGGGGAACATGCTCTTGCCTTGTTGTTACTTTTTGTTCCAGGAACATGTGGGTTCAGGAATGGCATTGTCACAGGCTAACTCTAAGCCTTCAATGCCTTGAGTTGTAGAGGATAGGGAGCTGGAGAATGTTGGATAGGAGCAGCTGGTGCAATGGATAGTCCAAGAAGCCTGACCGGTAGAGTTCGACCTAAAATTTTTAGTAATGGACTCCACCTCAGAAGTCAGAACCACGTCTATCTTGTCCTAGGATTTGAGTTTCCAGAAGAAAAGATAAAAGGAAGGATACTCATTCTTATGAAATGACTACTCTTTCCAAGGACTGTGTTATGTGGCTTTACATATGACCTCATTTAATTCTTTGAATATCCTTGCTATGTAGTTATCCTCAGTTTATAGGAGAACTGAAGCTTAGAAAGTTTAAGTAACTTGGTCAAAGTTGTATAGTTCTTAGAGGTCAAGGTGGGACTTCAAGCAAAGTCTATGTGACTCTAGTGCTCTTTATGCTGTACTATACTGCCTCTACCATACATAATGAAAAATTTCCCCAGGCTATATCAGACTAGGAGGATTCAACAGGGTAACAGTTAACAGAAACCATCCTATGAGCCATTCAATTTTCCTTTGGTATTGTTTAGGGTATGGGCTAAGCCCTATAACAAAGAGCACCAAAATACCATGGAGTGGCTGAAAGAAGGTAGTTTCACTGTCATGTAATAGTTCTGCAGTGAGTTTTCCAAGTTGGTAGAGTCATTCTACTTCACGAGGTCATTCAGGGACACTCAACTCCTTCCATGCTGTTGCTGTGCTGTTTCCGAGTGCACTCTGCTTGCCATCATGATTGAAATTTGTGGCATGAGCACATCCATGATTTAGCTTGCGGGAAAGAAAAGAGTACAAGTCCAAGACAAGTTGTTTTCTAAGAATTGAGGCAGAAGTTGTTCAATGACTTCCTCTCATTTTCTGTTGATGATAATTTATTTATATAGCAAGGACGGCAGGGAAAGTAGTCTCTGGCCAGATGGCCAGTTTTTAAGGTCTGTATGGAAGAAGGGATAGCAAGTTTTGGTGAATAACTAGATGTCTCCAACTCTTACTTCCAACTCTGATCTCTATATTCATGCCAAGATTGGGCACTTTGATTTTTTTTCCTTCATTAGGCTGAATGCCTTCTTTATTCTGAAGTCTCTCTGAGGGTTCAGGGTTAAACTTGTTACTCAGCAGCTCAGTCTTACACTTCAGGCTGACTATTTGGACTGAAACAACCTCTTATGTGTCCTGACCAACATCCTTGTGTAGAGGTTTTCTCACATGGTTTTCCTGCTGGCCCTTCTGTTGTGCCTGGACATGAGGAATGCTCAGTGGGAAGACTGCTTGGTTCTACCGTGAGTCTCCTTCCTGTCATAAAATCTGTTCTTCTTTTTAATTAAAAAGAATTAGACAGGTGCCATAATTTAAAGCCAGTATTAGGGGCATTAAGAAGACAAATCTGTATTTGTTTTCTCTTATTTTAAATCAATTATCCGTAATATTAATCTTTGTTCAGGAACCATTCTACTTTGGTGGCACTTATTCATTTCCATGCGTTTCTGCCTCTTCAGGGTTATTATATCCCCAAGACTGGAACATTTGTGCCCAGCAATCCAGAACTCTGCCCCGAGAGCTTCTCAAGTTTCTCCCAGCACCTCGGACTTCTAGTCTTCCTGACTACCTAAAGCATGTTTTATCTTTTCTTAGCATAGAAAATACCTAAGCCCTGATGCATATTACCTCAATCTATTAGTACATACTTATTAAGTACATTGCATATATATAATATTTTACTAAATAGTTTTAGATAAGTTTCACTACAACAGTTACTTAAAAGATTTCTGCAAAGAAATTGCAGTTTGACAATAAATGTCCATAATGAAAGCATAAGCAAACAAAAGAAGGTGGCAGAGTTGGCATTTTTCTCACTCCAAGTTTAATCTCTTTATCAGCTTCATTAAAAAATAATTTTTGGGAAGCCATCCAGAAGACTATTTGAAATGTGGATTTAAACCCAGCATAGCTAATGACAAATATCATCTTATTATCTTGAGAAATTAGCTGATAATATGTATGAGTGTGTGTCTGTGCATATGTATGTACTTATAAATATACTGAGAATGCATGCATGGGTAGGGAGGGTGGTCAAAAATTGGAGGGACCTTTGTTGTAAGGAAAAGGGGAATGGGGAAAGGTTCACTAAAAGAACCAGGAAACTGAGATAATTTTTCTTCTGTACTCCTGTTACTTATACTCAGTCTTCCTTCCTAGACTGTAAACTATGAGGGCAGGGATGAGTATTTTCCCTTTAACTCCTCAGGCGTGGTATGGAGTGTCTTACATAGCGAGGAGCTGATAAATACATGTTGAATGAAAGGTACTTTGGGGAGAATTTCAAGGAGGAGCAAGTGATCAACAATGTCAAGTGTTATAAAATGTCAAATAAGATAGGAAATAAAAAAGAGTCTATTGGATTAAACATCAGTGAGGGCTCTGCTAACTGTACGGAACAGTCGTGAGGGTGGAAGCCAGACTGCAGTGCATCAAAAAACAACTAGAGAAGGAAAAGAGTGAAGACCATGAGCATAGCTTCCAGAAAGATTGGATAAGAAGGAAGGAGAGAGTTGGGGCAGCAGCTGGAGAATGGTCTTTTAAGGGTGAGAGAGACTAAATTCCCCATAAACCTGGGAGGAAGAGAGCTATGTAAAGAGAAAGATTGAAGATATATGAAAAAGAGAGGATAATCAATGAAGTTAGGTACTGGAGAAAAGTGAACAGAGATGAAATCCTGAACATGGTGGAAAGATCATATCTGAACAGAAGCAGAACACCTCTTTCTCAGGGATTAGGGGACAGAAGAGAAATGTGAGCTAAGATGTGTAAAAAATCTGTGGAGAGGGGAGAAGAGCAATAAATGAGCTCATGACTGATGAGAGTCAAAAGCAGCTGAAGGGGATGGAAAGTATGGACTTTGGAACTGCAAAAATTGAGGACTTGTTCTGCATCTTCCACGTGTATTTGGGTGAGAGGAGGAGGCAAGATGTATGAATAATTGAGTTCACTGGAAAAGAATTCAGTCACTTAGAATAAAGTGCTGGGTAATAAGATAAGGTCTGGGGTGTCTAAAATTCGTAGAAGTGATGGTACAATGATTTGGGATTTATCTGGCTAGGGAAGAAATAATGGAGTAGTAGATGTTTGAACTTGGCTGCAGAAGAGTGAAAGCTTTTTCACTGGAGAGAATGGTTTTGTTCTCTCTCCAAGATCAGAAGTGATATCTAAGAATTAAGTTTTCCCTTTGGCTAGCAACATTTTTATGTTCAGGAATTACCTTTATAAATTTATTAGGGTTCCTCCCCTAGACCTATTGCTTACATGGGCTAACCGGGAAATTTCTAACAGTGTACCGCTTCTGATTCTTTAGTACTTTCTGAAGATTTTTCCTAGGTGTGTTGCTTAAGGTGTTAACCATCTTCATATCTCTATCCCTTAGCAGAGCATGACTCATAGTAGCTGGAGCTCAAAAAATTCATTGAATTGAATTCCAACCCTCAGCCCTTGCTTATAGGGCTCTTCTCAGTTCTGTTTTAAAACCTGGTTAGCTTCCTCAAAAGCTGTAATTTCTGTGTCCTTCATTTGTACACAGCTTTGTTACAACTCTTTTCTGACCGTGTTCTAGTCAGTCACGTAACATGCCTATCTCTCCCATGTGTTGGTAGCTGACTCCTTAAGAACCCATTGTGAGCTTCACAGGGAGGGTGGTTAGTTAGGTTAATTCAATAGAAAACACTGATAAAGCTTTGTGGACAACACAGTGAGCTTTAAGCATTGTTTTCCTCTGAGATGGGTTAGGGTTTTTCTTCCAGTTACCAATCAAGGAAACTCCTCATCAGTGTTAAAAGGGGTCTGTGGAAAAAGCTAAGACATCACAGCTTCCGTGGAACTTGATTTGGTGGGGCCTGGTGTGCTTTGTGGCCACAAGGTGGCTCCAGAGCCTTTTGCAGTAAAAACGAACGTCGTCAAGGTGCCGCTGCTTTCTCCCTTTCATCGTTTTACCCAACTTTCTCAAACTCTTGGAAAAAGAGACAGTTGGCATTCTGTGTGGTTGGGTTGGTATTAGGGTATTTGAGTATATTCCAGGGCCTAAATGATTTTCTTGCGGTTTAGGATAAGCATCAGGCTATGTACGTGTAGGCTCACTTCTATGTATGTGTTCATCTATCTCTCTAGCTATCATCGATGTGTGTTTGCTAATTTGTATATACGTGTGTATCTTTACCTAATAGTTATCATTTATTTTCTATATCTACTCTGTATATAATATATTTTAAATGCTTACCATTTCAAACATTTCACATAAATTATCTTGTTTAATCCTTATGTTAGGTTATTAAGTATGAAATGTCCCATTTCCTTAAGTACTAAATTTGACAGTTGATATCTCTGACATTTCACTTTGACACTTTTGTTTTATTTTTATTGTGAAGGTACACCCTCTGTCTTGCAAATGCATGTTTTGGCTTCTGCTTATCTTTCAAAAAATTTTCAGAGCAATTTTTGTGAAAACATGGATATGTCAAAAATTCGTGTTATTTTCTTATATGAATTCCATTGTGGAACCAAGGCAGTGCAGACAGCTTGAAATATCAACGAATGCAAAGCCTGGGTGGGGGATGGAGGAAAGCTGGCACTCTGGTCATCTCTGTCCCTCTCTCTGGAAGGCAGACTGCCTGGAATGTCCAGGCTCTGGAGTCATGGAGATCCCCTGTGACCCAGGTCTCCTGTGCCCACCTGGGCCAGACTCGGGAAATATTTGTGTGGGAATGAGTGAGACAAAAACTGAGGGGCTGAAGCCCCCTAGGGAGGACAAAGGCACACAGTGGGTGGAGGGGCAATATAGCACCTGCTGTCTTGGCTTGGGTCTTTGGTGATGGGAAGGGACCGCATGGGAGCTGGCAGCCTGGTGCTTTGTCCTCAAGAAGTTCACTGGTGGGAGCAGCTTTTGGGCTCATGAGGGTAGAAAGTTTCTCCAGCAGCTCCGGAGCCTGCTGACTGCCTGAGATGTGAGGGAGGGAGAAACAAACCACTTCTCCTCCCCTTTTCTCTGGACTCCAAGCCTCTAGGGAGTCGATCTGTGCTGATATCTTGCTCCTTCTTTTCTACTCTGCAATTTCTTCCCATGGAATCTCTGGTAGGTTCTGGCACTTTTCCCTTAGAATTACATATGGTCTATGTTTGTCTGTTTTTTCTTTTTCATCTAAAACTTCTTTCTGACATGATCTAGCAGCTGGTATCTCTGGTCAGCCATCTTGTCTCTTCTCCTCCTTTTTTTTCTATTTACTTCTTTAAGCTTTCCCTCATGTTCCAGATTTTCAAATAATAAGCATGTGCTGCTACTTAATAGAAAAAAAAACTTATCTAAAAAAACACAAGATAATGTGTGTCAAAGATCTGCAAACAGTGCCAGGCACACGCTGAATAGGCACTTCATAAATGTTAGTTGAATATGAATGCCCCAACAACTTTATCAGTTTAAAATATTTTCAAGAACAGTTCATTGTCAATACAAGAATAGTAACAGCCAGTTGATTAGAAAAAGAAGAAAGTCACTGTGGCCAAAATGTTTGTCTCTGGCTCCTGACCTGTTAATTATTAGTTTTTGTGAGTGTGGGAATCTTGTCCTTGATCAAAGTATACATATCACATCCAATCTCCACTTATTGATGAAACACCCTGTGATTGATGCAGGTTATTGCAGGAAGATAGTTGGAGAAATCACTCTCTTCCCTGAGAAGCATTAACAGCCCACGTAAACCTCAGGCATTATTTAAGGGATTGGCTCAAAACTCATGATCAGCAGCATTGTGCTGAGATGTTGTGAGATTACTCATTTGGTCCTTTGATTTTTGTCACCATGGCCAAGGACTTCATTCATTCAAAGTGTTTAATTATTCTGTTGTATACACTGGACTCAGAAATCATGGGTAGAGTGAAAAAAAAACTATCTTTCTAAATCTCAGGCTCATGATCTGTAAAATGAGGAAGTAATTTTACCTATTTCATAATGTGGTTGTCAGGTTTAAATGAGATAATAAATGTAAAATGCTCAGCACAATGTCTGGCACATAGAAAGTTGTTCAGTGAATGCTGCTATTATTACTGGTGAATAATGGATGGTAGTGTTGAATGAAAGAATTGGCAGGAGGAGGAAGGAAAGAGCAGTGAAGAGTGAAGGAAGACCGTGTGTACTAAGGGAGTGAGGGGCAGAGAAGGGGACGGCCTTAGTTGTATCCAGCAAGGCTGAAAAAAACTGTTAGTTCTTCAGTCCTGATTATAGCCAGCCACCAGATCATAAAATTTCTGGCAGGAGACATTTAGATCATTTAATTTAACCATGTTACAGGAGAGAAAACAAGTTCTGGGACTTACTTAAGATCAGCTAGTGACAGCTCCAGGTCTAGAATCCAGGAGTCCTGACTTTGATTTTTGTCTGCTCCACATTCTGAAATGTGTATATTATAGATGTTTACTACCATTCATATTGCTTTATATTAATCAGGGTATTTGCAATCATAAGATAGTTTTTGTCTGTATTGTATGAACTCAGTTTAGAGACTTGAGTTGCTGAAATACAATGCCACATGGAATTGAGGGAGGGTGAGGTATTATAACTTTAAATCAAAAGGACAACTTACATGAAGACTTAGTTCTCCTTGGCATAGTATTTTCAAGTTCATGGTGCATTCAATACATCTCTTCCTAGAAAGGCTACACATAATATGAATTTCTCCCATTATGAGAGAAATATGGCTTCTTTTGTGTGATCTCTTCAAGATGCCTTCTATCATCTTTACTTATGATATAACCTTATAGAGAATTATTTCTCACTAAGCTCCAAAATAAGAATAGCAGTCACTTGCTTTTACGGGCTAATGTATTTTCAATGGAGTTATGCGTTCAGATCTTTCTTTAGGAAAAAATCTTACTTATGTAGGTGTATTATCATCCATCTTTTATGTACATGGCTATTGGACAAAAGCAAGTGAAGAGTAATCCATTGAATGGCTTCTCAAGTTTTAGAGGCTGCCAAAATGGAAGGATCCTTTCTTTAAAGATTATATTTAAAAATTTCATTTGTAATCCCAGATGTAAAGTAGCTCTGCCTTTTTCTTGGTTCATTTTCAAATGTTACATATTATTCATTATTTATATTGTTCATTTTACTATTGAAACAAATATCTTTTAAAAAACATTATACCTTCCACTTTTATATACATATACACAAATATGAGTAAAGAAGAAAATTGGAACTGTGATAATGCTATTTTAAAAATTATATTTATTGAGGCTTCCAATTACAAAAGCACATGTTTATTGAATGAAATGTGGACATTGTAGAAGAGAAAAAAACTGATTGGTAATTTCACCAACCAAATGAGGTTAACTTGTTGAGAATTTGGTATGCCTTCCCAGAGGAAGATAGAAAGTAAGATAGATATCATTATATGTAACTGGGATTATACCAGATATTGTTGCTTTTTGCCATATAATTGTCACTCAGTTTTCTGGAATTTCAAAGCAGTATATTAGTAAAGACAGTGTGATCTAATGGGAAACAACAGATCCACAGAGAATTTTGGTGAGTGTAGAAAATAGAAATAGAGTGATTTCTTTCTGATGAAAAGTTTTGGATATGTGACTGTCTCTGTGGGTGCCAGGCATTTTGCTGATATGGGGTTCAGAAATCTGAAAGTGTTCGGGATGGTTGAAATCAAGAGACAGGGCGAAAAGAAGGAGAGAAAGGAAAATACTAGCTTTCTTGATAAGTCAAGGACAGTGTTTAAATAGAGCTGAGTGTATTGATCCAGTTTTTGTGACTTAACCTATCGAAACAGCAATTTTCATCAGTGGCACCGTTAAAAAACCCTCTAGGTTGCCAGTTTTTGTCACTTCAAACAATGCTGCATTAAATGTCTTTGTACTGATATCCATACTCATTGGTGTTTTCGTCACTGTATGATAGATATCCACAGCAGTCCCCAACCTTTTTGGCACCAGAGACCATTTTCATGGAAGACAATTTTCCTCTAGGCCTGCAGACTCAGTAAACAGTGGCCTGTCTTTAAGTTATTACTGACGGAAGTTTTATCAGTGTTTTGCCTGGCATTACAGGAATCTACAGCCTTCTAGGCTCTCATGTTTGTTTACTTGAATGCCATATCAACTCCACATATTTTTGTTTAGTTTAGTTTTATTGTAATAGCTTCTCTCTTCAGGGTACTAGGTTCTATGTAAGTGAGAATATGAAAAAGCTGTTTTAGCAAACACATTTTCAAATCACGATGGCTTAATGCAGTAAAATTTTATACCTTCACTTACCCAAAGTCTAACATGATCTTCAGCAGACAGCCTTCTATGTAGTTATTTAGGGAGCCAAGTTCTTTCAAACTTATGGCATTGAAGTTTATGCTGGATCCATTGCATCTCGTTGGCCAAAAGAGGGAAAATGAGATGTTTATCCATGGGAGATTTGGATGTGAGAAACACATCTCTCCCACCCACATTTTAGTGGCTGGGCTTCAGTCACATGGTCATACCTTATTGCAAGGGATGCTGGCAGATGTAGTCTTGCCCAGAAGGACAAGGAAACTGGTTTTGCTGAACACATGATAGTAACTGCCACATCTTTTGTTTTACCTTCTTTAAAGACTAAACCTTCAGTTGGAGAAACTGCCAGAGCTGGAGAAGGGCAGTTTCCTTTTTGTTCTGAGTGGAGTTGAGATTTAAGATTTAACTGCTTCTAAAATAGATTTTCAACCAATATTCTTTGCTGCAGTCTCCCATTTTTCCACAAGTACATGAAATCACAATTCCTGATCCTTTTGAAGATTTTGTAGTGTAAATTTGTTTGTTCTTGGCTTTCTACAATGCTGATTTAGGATTTAGTTTTCTCAGGTCTGATACATGATTTGCAAAACATCCATCTTCTTTCCAGTTTCTGAAATTTTGTTGCTGTTGTATATTCTTCTGTTTTTCCTGTCATTGCGGATTTGTGACTTACACAAAATTTCCTGTGAAGTTACTTTAGTAAGCCTTTAGGAAAGAGCAGGAGTAACTGCATTTGTTTAATCCTCATTTTTTTAATTGCCTTTTTTTTATAATTTTATAATTTTTTATCACCTCTTTTTATAATTTTCTTGGATATCACTTTTCATCTTTAGAGGGAACAGTTGAATGCATTTTGGCATATTAATAGCATAGATATGCACCCAATAAAAAGAATGTCAGCTCCTTTCCATGTGACTTAGAAATATTTCCAGTGTACTATGTTAAAGAAAAACCAGAGCTGGACAGTAGTTAAAGTGGTAAAAATAGATTTAATTCAGGAACTATTGCAATGGAGGGGAAGAGACCTCAATATAAAACTAGGCTCAATTCCAAACACAGCCAGGGCAAGTGGGGACTTACAGGGAAAAAACAGGGTGGGGATTAGTGGATGGAAAATTACTAAGAGGAAACATCAAAGATAAGGGGGGATTCTGGCTAAATTGACGTCACATGATTCTTGCAGGCCTGACAAGGATGGACTCTGAAGGCCAAAGTCAAAGTCTAGTTGAGAGCTTAGAGCAGCCTAACCAAAGTTTGATGAAGAAAAGTGTTTTCGTGAATTGCTAAATGACTAAAGGTGTGTGTTAGTGTGTGTACACGCAGGTGTATGTAAAACATGATTATATGTGACTACAGGAAAGGATATACTCTAGTTTATTAACATTAGTTACCTGGCTGGGGAAAGGAGGCATGTGCTCGAGAGGAGAAAGTGTAGAGTAGAGGGGGGAGGTAAGTAAAATAAAATAAAAGTAAACTATGTAAAGAAAGGAATCTACAAAGATAGCATTTGTCACATAATTCTATTTAAAATTTACAATATATACATATATTTGTGTGTTATATGTTTAAAGACATGCTTAAATATATTAATTTAGATGTGGCAGATTAAAGATGGCCATGAATTTCTTGACACCTGTTCTATCAAGAGGTGGGCAACTATGAACTCCTACCTTGGATCTAAGTGAGCTCTATGACTGCTTTGACCAACAGAATATAGCAGAAGTGGTGTTCCACAGGTTGAAGGGTTAGGCCTAAAGAGAGTGGCAGCTTCTAATTTCTTCTTTTGGAACATTGGCTCTTGGATCCCTGAGCCACCATCTAAGAAGTCTGACAACCTGAGACCCTATAGGATGAACCAATGTGTGGAAAGAGAGGCCAACAGGCCAGACATGTTGAGTGAAGAAGTTATTTTCAAAAATATTTCTAAAAACATGCTTGAAAGGATGCTTAAAAAATATTAATTGCATCATCTCTTAAAGCTGGTATTTTAGATGATTTGTAATACTTTCTTGCTCAGACTTTCAATAGAGACAGTGTAGCGTAGTAGTTGAAAGCATAGATTCTGGAGCCAGACACCCTGGGTTCAAATACCATATCTGTCTCTCATTAGCTATTTAATCTGGGGCAAGTTAACTAACCTTATGTGCCTCAATTTTCTTGTCTATAAAATGGGGATAATAATAGTACCTGCCTAATGAGATTATTATGAGAAATGAATGAACTAATTCATATAAAGAACTTACAAGAGTGCTTAATAAATGTTAACTGCCATTAATAATAATGTATTCAAAATATTTTCCCTGAGCTTGTGTAAAAAGGGCACCAAGGATGGCAATATGGATATATATGACATTTCATTCTTAAATTTTTTGTTAATGAACTCAATATATAAACGTAAGGAAATAGGGATAAAATGTCACACATAAGGAATTTGGAGGTTTCTGTTACATCTTAAGCATAAAGTATAAAAGTAATGCTTACACAACAGTAAAATATAGCTTAATTCTACTATATCTGATAAATATTTGAATGAAAGCAAGAAGGATCCACAGTTTTAGGAGCTGCAAGAGAAATTAGAGGGAATCCCCACACACTGGAGAGCTTGTTGAGGACTAGGATTGTGGCCAGCAATGGAAGAGAGTTAAGGCTGGTGTTCTTCAAGAAATTAGGGGAGCTTTCCAGCTCCTAACATTTATGTGTCTGTAGGAAAGCGACAGCGTTTAATGAGCTCTTTGGTTAGATCCCATTCCACCAAAGTTTAAACTCCAGTTTATTGGGAAATATTTTTCCTATGAAATGGAACTTTCATGGGAAAGACAATAAAGGTAATAAATGAGAAAAATAGGATTCCTTCCATAGCCTGATTTAAAATAGAGCATTATCTGCAGATTAATTTCCTTAAAGCTGTGCCAATGCAAGTAAACTAAGTGGAGAGGAAATTCTCCTGATGATACAAGCCAATAAAATCCGCTGTAAATGTATTTTGAATCTGAATTATGCCCCCTGACTTTTTACACTTATTTGAATGCAGTTTTTAGCTGCACTACAATCTTCATTCCAGCTGTATTGAAAATGCCAAATTATGTGGTGTTTAAGATGCATATGACCCAGTTCTCAGAAAGTATTAAACTGAGAATGGATCTTTCTTCATGATATTTTAACATCAGAGGATAAAATACGTTATTTTGTCTCCTTGTTTTAAGAAGTTTTAGTAAGTGTGGGTCTAGATGGGGAATGAAGGGAATACATGAAATGAATGCAATTTCCTCTTTCCTAGAGGAAATTCAAATAATATCTCAATTCTGAATCTTCATTTAATTCAAGTGGGAAATATATTTGGGTGTCTACTCTATGTAAAGCATTCTGTAGAATTTAGTGAAAGATTTGCAGATTCAAGAGGAATTCAAGCCTAGTTTTGAAGGCAAATTATATGTAGTTATGATAAAAGGCAGTTTGATGTAAGAGCTATATTCTTTTATTTCATACATAAATTATGACCTAATTCTAAAAAGAGAATATCAGTAGTCAAACAAAGTCTGAATAGAGATAAAAACCCATAGTACTATGGGATCCTAGAGAATAGAATTATTAATTCTACCCAGGAGGATCAGGTAAGATATTTCAGCTGGGTCCTAAGGATGACTAGAATTTTGATTAATTGAGAAGGTACCATCTAAACAAAAGTGTGTAAATGTCTAACAAAATCAGTCAATGGCATAGAGTCTGTTTGGGCCACAACAAATGAAGATGGATAATAAAGCCCCAAGTGTGATAATCTGTGGGAATTCAGATGTTTGAAGACTTTGCCCTAGGTTCTCAGATATATCCAATGATTAGCCTGAATTAGCATTCTCCACATTGTCTTATTTAAAAAGTTAGTTCAACAATGTGTCTAGAGGTATTCCAACAAAAAAAGAGTTCCATGATTAAAGAAGTTTTTGAAATCTTAGGCTAAAACAATCTAGACCAATTTCTTTGTTGCAGGACTTTTCAGAACCTATACTATGCTAGCGTACTTCCAGTGTGAGTTGACCAGGGTGTTTTAAGTGTTTTGAAAACATTGTTTAATTTGTTTAAATACCTGATTCTAATACTAGTTCCCTTTAATCAATGACATTTAACTCTTTGATCCTTCCTTCATTCTTATTTTTCTTCTTTCCTTCCCTCCCCTTTTCTCTCCCTCTCTTGTTCCTTAACTTTTTCTTGTCTTAATTTTTTCTCTTCCAAGAAATTGGTAGTTAAATTATAATTTCAAAAGTCTGTGACCCAAAACCTTGTGTTGATTTAAAAATAAAAGGCACTTCTTTAAGAAATTTATTCTTATGATAATGGTAAAAACAGTGTTTGCCACTGTTGAAATGATCTCAGTTCTTACATTACCATCCTTTTAACAATGGAACATGGTTATTCTTATATTCTTGATGTAAAAATAATCAGGGGAGATATCTTTATATTTTTTCATTCAGCTTCTGAGTAGTGAGGAAAAAGTGGGACATTTGTCTGCCAGCTAGATCAGCTGAATCATTCCACAGGTTAGAGGTGACATGTTTCTGCCAGATACCCTAACATTGTTTTTCGGTTGCTATCAGTCTCGCTATATACATGCGATGGAAATTAAGCATTTTTCTCATTGTCATTCACATTGTATGAGAGGCAGAGCTAGCATATTAACCCAGGAATCTCTAATTTCAAAATCACTACATTTTATTGCCTACTGTTAGACAAATTGGAACTTCTTAGAAAAATAACCAAAGGAAGAGGCTATTTTCTTTATGTCTGCTCTGATAGCCTATAAAATCTAAGAAATATATGTTAGATTCTGATCCAGAGTTTTGAAATAATTTCTTCATAGAGGTGGCAATTAATATACAAACAACAAATGACAAATAAACAAGCAAACAGAAAAGACAGAGAAAAAAGTAATGGAGAAATGTAGCTTTTAAGTATTGTAAATAAATAACATCTTTTGAGATCCTTTAATAAATGACATCATTTTTGCATATGAATGACAGATGAAATCTCAATTTCACATTTGGATTAAATTAAATCCTTTTCAGATTAACATACCCTGCAAAAAATTTAGGAGAATAAATTGTTTATTGATTGTGGCTAATTTAAAGACTCTTGGTAGAGAACTTATAAAATTTAGAGGACATTTTTCAGAAATAAATATTGTAGAACTATTAACTATAAAATAGGAAACTTAAAAATAGAAATAACATTCATTTGTGGGAGGAAAAGAACACACAAGATATAAAGCAGTGTAACAACAAAGAGAAATCTTCAGTGGGAGTGCTGGGAGACACCGAATCTTTGACACAAGTTCAGTGGAGACCAGTGACTCTTAGGGGCACACTCCTCAGGCTGTATTGGGACTGCAGGTGTGAATAAAGAACTAGCTAACGTGTGGAATTGGTTTTTTAAAAATGTGAAAATGGTTGAGGTTGACATTTGTTAAAACCAATTCCACTAAAAGGGTATAATTTTTAATAAATACACAAGAAACCAAAATGTCAAAAGATGAATCAATCTTCTCTTTTCAGATCTCTTGGAGCTGTGCTATTCTCACCCCTGCTGTGAGTCTTTCACTTGGAAATTATTCACAACAAAAGGACAAGTCTGTCATTTTTT
The DNA here is from genome assembly GCA_963574885.1 of Lepilemur ruficaudatus. Taxonomy (NCBI): domain Eukaryota; kingdom Metazoa; phylum Chordata; class Mammalia; order Primates; family Lepilemuridae; genus Lepilemur; species Lepilemur ruficaudatus. The sequence goes on from CAUYRT010029579.1 coordinate 27,699, forward strand.
TTGTCTGGCCATAAGAGAGTAAAAGAGATGCTATTTGAATTGTAAAAGTCCTTTTTTAAATGCTTACTTTATAATAAAGATGGCACTTTAATCTGAAGAACAATTCCTTTTCACATTTGCTACCTAATATGCTGCACAGTTAAATTGATCATTTTGATGACTTTAATTATTAAATATGAAATAAATTCCACACTTCTCCATTAGGCTATTTAACTTTAATTTTCCTAATGTAATGGAGTAGGAAAGGTTAAGGATTCCCCTCCTAAAACGCAAGTAGAAAATTTCATTCATCTTCTAGGCAAGAATGGCTATAACAAAAGATTAAGCTTCATAGGTGCTCAAGGAAATAGGCTGTGGGAGGCAGCAAAGGACCTGAGGCCCTTTGGAAAGATTTTCCAAAAATTAAATATTTTTCACTCTGATTTTCTATTTTATTCTTCTTACCCCTAACCCTCCTGCCGTGAAGGGACATTTTGCTGCTGAACTGTGGGGGGTGGGACAGAACTCTACTACTCATTCTTGAAACACATCATGTATAAGTGGGGAGAGGTCGTCAGAGAATTGGTCCCACCTTAGAGTCACATGTCTTCTTATCACTAAAATGGCAAGATTTAAAAGAAAATAGTATTAATATATTCAAAAGAAAAGAAAAGGTTTGTTGCTGCTTAAGAACTTCAGAGATTCACGTAGAACAGTTCTTAAACTTAAGTGTTCATCAGAATCACTTGCAGAATTTGTTAAAACAGATGGCTGACCTCCAATCCCATAATTTCCAATTCAGTAGAAATGGGGTATGGAAGAGACTGCATCTCAAACAAGTTTCCAGGCGCACCTGCTGCTGGTCTGGTGAAGACACTTGGTGAGAATGAATTAGAGTTCTAGCAGGTGGGCTGCCTCATATGGGTTTCAAATGAACTGAAATATGAACTACTTCATTTTTGGGGTAGCAAGTAGATCATAGAGGCCAGAGCCACAGGTCTGTTGCCTGTGGTTGAGATCAGCCTTGTCCGTTTATCCCAGTGTGCCATATCACTATTATTATTTTATAAAGGTGCCATGACATGAAAATGTTGGGGGTGCACTCAATTCTACAGGACTTTTAAGATTTCTAGGGATTTAATTCTATTGGGAAAAAACTGGGTAGGCACTACTTATCTTTGAAATAGAATATTTTAAATGATGCAAGGGATCCTTGAATCATTCCCCAAACAGTTACACTTTGCAAGAAGAGAAAGGATTGAGAATATTTGTTGAGAGTGTTCTTTGTGGCGGGCCCATGCTAGGTACTTAATATGTTTTCATGTTTAGTTCTCACCACAACCTAGTAAGGTAGGTATTATTTTGCTCCTTTACTTTGCCTAACTGGGATTTAGAATACATAGCAATTTGCTTAAGGTCACAGAGCTGGTAAGTGGAACCAGAGTTAAACCTAGTTATCTCTGACTTGAAGTTCCAAGCCCTAGCACATTGCCTCAGGTATGAAGCAAATCGAGGGGTCCTTTCCTCACATCATGTGAAATTAAATCAGCTTCAGAAAAAGGTAAGCCAAGTTGAGGTTATATCTAAGTTCTCAGTGAGGAGGCAACCCAAGAAAATATTGATTTATTGGCTTACTCAACTCAGATTCTTTAAGCTTGCAGGCGATTATTTAGCTAGACATTTGAAGCATGTGATTACCGTGCCTCTTCGTGGAGGGGTATGTGTTTCCCTGTGCTGTTTGGCTGCGGCTGACGCCTGTAGCATTTCTTCATTTCTGGCGCTATTGTGTAGGCACAATGAAGTGATGAATCGGGTAGTTAAATGATTATAAGTGTGTTTGCTCAATATTAGGTTTGGGGACTAAGTTTTTTGGGTAGTTTTTCTCTGTCTTCCGCATCTCTTTGTGGACACTCTCTAGGGCCTTTTTTCTAGAAACTATCTCTCATTGCCACTGTAGCCAGCCTTCCCTGAGTTTTAGACTCTTCCACCATTTCGTTATTGCCTTTCTTGTTTTTGTCCCACCTTCATTTCTAACTCATAAGTACTCTTTACACTTAGTTTGCATTTCTATTTTTCTTGAGCTTCAGTTAATCACTTGTAATGTTAAAAGGGCTCATTAATTTCTTTTCATGTGCCTTGCCACCTATATGCCCTGTTTGAGATGAGTTCCATTCATAATGGGGTGCCTAAATAGATGTTTTAACTGGATGATTGCTTCATAATTTAAGCGAGTTTTCTTTCATTTTAATTTCAAATTAAAAGTTCACCTGTTAATATGGTGAATACATATGCAGATTAATCAAAGTATTTAACTTCTGTTGTACAGAAAAAGCTGAGAGGTAGGCAACTGAAAACCATCATATTCATGCCTTTTAGCAGACCATTGCTATGAATACACATTACTCAACTTTCTTTAGCTACATATAATAGCTTTACATGTTAAAGTGCCCAAAATGGACATGTTTGTGACACAATGATATAGTTACTCTATAGTATATAAACATAATAATATATAAACTTAAAATTATGGTGTGTAATCAATGTTTTAGTATTTTAGCTTGCTTAGAAATTATGTAGGTATCCAAGAATTATCTATTAGCTAACTCAATTTAATATTAATTCAAGATTTTAAGTTACCTAAGATGTTAGAAATTATTAAGCTGACACATTATAAATCATAATTACTACTGATATAAAAAGATTGCTACAATGATTCAAATTAATTTTACACAAATTTATATTTTTCATAATCTTAAATATAATACAGGAGTAATGTTAGGAAGTTCATATTAACTAGTTTCTTTGTGAAGAAGCAATCTCTTATAGAAAATAAAATGTACACTGTTAAGGGCCATGGACAATAACCTGCTATCTCGCTTCTGTTAGTACGCTTAAGCATAGAATAAAGGGGG
>CAUYRT010029580.1:0-35370 GCA_963574885.1 Lepilemur ruficaudatus
AATAAAAGTAAAAGTGGGGCCCATTCTTCGGGTCTTGTGTCACCTCACTTCGAATAATGGGCTCAAGCTTAATCCAGGATAATACAAGAGGTGCTAAGTCACTGTCATTTCTTAAAATTGAGTAATATTCCATTGTGAACATATACCAGATTTTAACTTTCTACTGTTTAAAGTGAATATCATAATATGTATTCTCTGATTGGTCTGTGTGTGCTTCAAGTGAATATTTTCTTTTTAACGCATTAGTAATCTTCTGAAAGTTTGAGAATTTTTACATTTTTTTAAACTCTCAAATTTGTAGCAAATCTGTAGAAATGAGCAGTGTGAAAGCAAATAGAATATAGTGGACTATGAAGTAAAAAGTATCATTTCTGAGCCCTGATTGCATTCTAGCTATTCTTTTGCTACACCTATAACACATTATTCCCCCTTTTTTTCTACTAGTTTATTTTCATCTTTTAGTCTACAGTTTGTTTGAGGGCAGGCACAATGCCTCATGTATATACCTCATATGGCATAGTGCCTGACATAACAGCTAACTCAATAGATGTATGTTCTGTGTGTAGGCATATCAATGTTGCATCAAATGTGAATTTGGGAAAGTTTGTATATGCTTGAATTTTAAAAAAAGTTCACTACATTTTTATCTTCACTGACTTAAAGAGATATGAATTTATTATCAAAATACCACAGCAATCATTTGTCATGTTCTTGCCATTTTACTCAAATTAATGGTTAAAAATACTATTTTCTTTTGCTTTACTCTAGAGCTGAACAATGCCACAAAAACATTCTTTACTAAAGAATATTTGAAAATAAAACAAAGCTTTCATAAATCCAGCTGTGCAAAATGGCCTCTACCAAGCTGCAGAAAGGCATTCCATCTTTTTGGAGGTAAGGAAACTAATATTTTTAAAAAGTCTAGTAACTTTGTCCAAGGTCTCTTCTTAAAGTTAGTTTCTGCCTGGCTTAGAAATGTTAGTGGAAACATATTTCTGTATTGATCAATTTTAAGTAAGGATTTTACTAAGTATCTTTGTGCTGAAAGCTACAGATGAAAAAAATGAAGACTATACAATAAAAGCAAATGGGAGATAAACCCATGACTAAATTGACTTTAACTTGCCATCAGTAATGTTTAATATATGGATAATGAAAATGTATCTCAAAAGTATCAGGTTTGACAAAAGCTGTATTTGACAAAAACATTAGTACTCTTCATAAAGATTCTTAATAATTCATTATCATAAGGTAAATTTATTTAGTTTCAATATTTTATACTTGTCCCACAGTTTAGGACAAGTAGAAAGTTATAGAGCCTTGGCTCAGAGGTGTGCAGTGGTCTAGGAGTACAAATTTGGGGTTCAGGTGTAAATATCAATATGACTTCAGGGATGTCATAGAATCCTCTCGTTTCTATGTTTTGATCTGTGAAATGAGAATAATTATATTTGTCTCATCTAATTAATATATAGTTGTTATAAAGATCAAATGAGCTAATGCAAAAAGCACATTCTAAATTATAACTACTTACGCTATATAGATATAAGGAATAAGAGCAAGGCAATCTCTAATACCTGTTGTTTTAGCCTTGAGTATTTGTTACTGTATGACCATACAATATGGACATAAATTTCATCTTTTATAAACTCATGGTTTGTCAGAGCTTGAACTACTCTGCAGCTTTAGTATTTACCACTTACAATGTTATGGAGCCTGGTAGGAAAAGTTCAGTTATGAGGAACTATGATCTTCAGGGAATAGGAGGAACTTCCGCATAAGATGACCAACAAGGTCAATACGGCAGTGACCTAGACCAAAGGAGAGAGACGCAGAGCCTGTGCGGTTGAGGCAAAAAGCAAATTGGTACATGACATAACTTAAGGACCAGTATAGCTTTCCCCAGTGGTTTGAATGAAGGAAGTGGTTTAAGGACATTAAATAAGTACATACTACTTTATAAACTGGTTAGTAATTGTAAAAATTCATTATCTAGAGATTTGGTATAGATAGGCTTTAAATATATCACATTTAGACCAAGAAATAATATGAAATCACATATAAGAAAACCAGTCTTACTGAAAGGATTTTATACCAGAGCAGAGAAAGTTTATAATTTGAATTATATTCTTTAAAAGATTCCCTTGTATCCTACCTTCAACCCTATACCCAAATTTTTAAAAGAATGGAATACATTCATGACAACTCCACACTTCCCTTTGTCTTTCTGTATTCCAAGGTAGTGTAGAAGCTATAATTTAAACAGCTGCTTCTTTGTGATTTTGTCTTATTCATCCTCCCTATAGGAGTTCCACAGAACTTAATTTTTTTAATACATGTTTATGGAGGAGGTTCAAAGTAACATTTTTATATCACCCAACTTAAGATAGATCAATATATATATATATGTGTGTGTATATATATATATATATAGAGAGAGAGAGAGAGAGAGAGAGAGAGAGAGAGAGAGAGAGAGAGAGAGAGAGAGAGATTTTACTATCAGGAGCTCAGCTGAGCCGTCAGGGATCCAGAGTAGCCTATTCAAAGCAACAAACCAAAAGTGAAAGAGTTAAGCCTTTAATCACTTGCTGTGATAGCATAAGCAAGAGTCTGAAACCAAAGGAAATGCTGATGTCCCTGTTCCGTTTCTCTCTCGTGGAATGGTGCACCATTTCCAGGGCCAGGTGGAGCTGGGCAGAAGTAGGAGTTCATTCACTGTCGAGAGAGCTCCAAAGAAAAGGCTCTGCAAGTTTTTTGGATCCTGGGGATAGGGGGAATGGCAAGGAAGAAGGTCTAGAAGTGGAAAAGTCCTGAGTCAGAGTGGGGGGAAATGTCTGTGAGGTTTCTTCCTCCAACCCCCTTAGAAGACGTTGGCAGAAGTGCCTGAAGATAAAGATGATTAGGAATGTAAACATGTGAAAGGGTATCTGCAGCCAGGGGAGCCTGAGAACCTAACTGCAACTCCCCTCAGAGATTGTAATGCATTGGCTGTGCACTAAGTCTGGTGTGGGAAAGGCAGCTTTCTCCCATGAGTCCTGCCAGGTAAAGCTTTTGTAATTGCCTGTGGTCAGTCACATGAGGATTTTAATCAGGAACTGGACTCCTCAATTACCAATATTATTGAAGCACCTGCTGTATTTCTCCTTTGTTTACACCCTGCTTCCCCTGAATTTTATATTCATCATTTCTTTGTACAGGTATGAATATGTATACTTAATATTATTTTTATTTGTTTTTGAACTTGTGCAATGGTAGCAATGTGTATATTTTGCTTTGCTTTGTCATTCAATATTACGCTTCTCAAATTCATTCATTTCAATACGTGTAGCCATATTCATTTATTTTTATTACTAAATTACATGAACATACTCCAACCCAATTTATCCATTCTCCTGTTGGTAAACAACTGAGTTGTCCAATTTTTTTGTTATAAACAATGCTACTACAAACATTCTTGTCATGTCTCAGAAACATAAAAGTTCTTCTAGAATAAATGCCAGTAGAAACTTGCTGAGTCATGAGAAAACACATCTTTAACTTGATTAAGTAAACCAAACTCTTTTCCTAAATGGCTGATATATCACCAGCTTCATCTACCATAACATTTGATATTTTCAATCTTTTAGATTTTGCTAGTCTAATAGGTATAAATGGTATCTCATTGGGGTTTGAATTTCCATTACTGTGATTACTAATGCATATTGAACATAGCTTTATATGTGTACTGGATTGAGTTTCTTCATCTGTGAAATGCCTGTTTTTAAGTTTTGTCCATTTTTCTATTGATTGTATTATTTTTTCAGAGTTTTAAAAATATTTTCTGGTGACTCCTTTTTCTGTTAATTATATGAATGGAAGCTATCTTCTCCAAGTTTGTGGTTGGTCTTTTTACTTTATGATATCTTTTAATGAATTATGGTTTTTTCAATTTCTTGGTCTTTCTGGTATGACCTGTCTTGTTTAAGAAAGTCTGCTCTATCCCCAGGATCATAAAGATATTTTCTTATGTATTTTTCAAATAGTTTTAAAGGTCTTTGGAATTAATTTGTGTTGGTATAGTTGTTTCTTGTTGGTTTATTTTTTGCTACGTTGTAGGTAAGGCTACAATTTCTTTGGGTTTTTTCCTACCATCATTTACTGAAAACGATTCATCATTTCCCCTACTAAACAATGCTAATTTGTCATATTTAAATCTCCACATGTGTGGGTCTAATTCTGAGGTCTTCCGTTGCATTTTGGTCTATTGTCTATTACTATGCCAATACCATACTGTCTCAGTTACCAAAGCTCTATAATAAGTCTTAACATCCCTTTTCCAACTTGTTTTGCTATAGTAGTGCCTTGGCTACTTTTTGGCACTTTGCTCTTTCATATGAATTTTGGAATCATCTTGTCCAGTTGCATGAAAAACTATGTTGTATTAGGGAAATGAGACCATATTAAACGTATAAACCAATTTGGGGAGTATTGATACCTTATAGTAATCTCTTTTCCTACCCATTAATGTGGTTTATCTCTTTATTTAGATCTTATTTGATGTCTTACAATAAAGTTTTATAATTTTCTTTACAAATGTCTTATACATCTCTTGATTAGCTTTATTCATATGTACTTGGTACTCTGTCCTCTTCTCTTTTTTGAATCTTCAGTGCAGAAAATTATGCTAGTCATATTTCTTAATTTATGGCATATCATCATCACTGCTACACTCATTTGTTTTCTTTTTATCACCATATCATACTTTCCACTCCCCTCTCATCCCATAACCATTATATTGGGCTTAAAGTGTATCTTTTTGTTTGTGTTCTTATGGAACATATATTGTTTTCTGTGCATGTTTTTAATTTATGGAAATGGTGTTATATAATATGTTGCATTGTATCTTATCTTTTTAACCTAGGCATTAGGTTTTTAGATCCATCCAAGTGGCTATGTGTACCTCTAATCTGTGACTTCTATAGTAATTAATGCTCTGCTAAGGTGTGCATTTACCACATCTATCTATCCACTATCTATTCGCTATCACAGAATATCTCCAACTTCCTGCCACAACAGATAACACTGTAATGAATCCTAGTGTGAACTGTGAATATCTATTTGGTGTATAGACCCAGGAACAGAATGTCTGGATCACAGAGTATGAGTATATTTAACTTTACTGAGCAGTGTCAACAGTTCTCCCAGATGACCAGTCTAGAAACCTATGGGAAACAACTAGTGTTGGCAGGGAATGAGAATTAGAAACCCTCATTATTATTTTAATTTGCATTTACTGATTGCTAATAGTTTAAAAACCCTTTAAATGCTTATTAGCCTTTTGGATGCCTCTTTTGTAACTAGTTTGCTCATTTTTCTAAGGGGGTTTCTGCCCTTATTAATTTTTGAGAATTTCTTAATCCCTTGTCAGCTTTAGAGATTATAAATTTCTTATCCCATTTTATCATCTGCATATTAAGTTTGTCCATGCTGTCCTTCATTGTAAGAAATCCTTACCTTTGATATAATTAAATCCACTTTTTGCTTTATCATTTGTGTTTTGAACGTTTGTTTAAGAAGTTCTTCCATACTCCTAGGTCACAAAGGTTCTGACTTAGATTTTTTTAAATATTTTATAGTTTTACCTTTCATATTTAGGTTTTCTTATAGAACATACCCCTTATATTGTATTACATAGGGTTCACATATTTGTATTTTCAAATAATAGCCTACTTTTCTGAGTGTTTATTATATAGTCTTACTGAATTTTTGTTATTTCCTAACTGTTGTTGCAAAGAAATATTATTATCTCATATTTAACAACCTTAGTAAATTATCTTATTGAATCTAATTATTTATAGGGTTTGGGTGGTTTTCAATGAAGACAATTGTATTATTATCTTAAATAAGGACAATTTTACATCTTTCAATCTAATGCATATGCTTTTCTCACTTTACTTGCCAGACATTCTGAGCTAGGACTTCTATTTGATTTTGAACATAAAAAGTGATAACAGCATCCCTGATTTTTAAAGGAATGCTTTTAATATTTGAGTATAATTGTTGCTCTGTGTTTTTGATTGGTACCTTTCATCAAGTTTTAAGAAAGTTCTCATCTGTTCCTAATTTGCTAATACCTGTAGTTTTTCTCGAATTGAATTTAAATTTTGTGACTGTTTTTCAGCATTTCTTGAATTATCATACGGCTTTACTTTCTCAATTTGTTAATGCATTGAATTAATAGATAATCAATTTTTCTAATGTTTTATATTCTATTCCTGGATTCAGCTCAGCTTGATCATTTTTATGCACTGTTACATTTGGTTTGCTAATATTTTATTTTAGAATTTTACATCTACATTTATGATTAAGACTGTATCTTTTTTTATATTATGCTTTGTCAATTTCTTTTTACATCAATTTATATATCTTTTTGCTAAGAATTTGGTTTTTTAGTTTTCAAATTTGTTGGCATAAGTTTATAATATTTTAATATCTTTTAATCTTTACTGTATCTATAATTATGCTCTCTTCATATTTTAATATTATTTAGTCATGCTTTGTTTTGATTTTTGCCTGGATATTGCCAGGTATTTGTCAATTTTATTATTCCTTTTAAATTAACAATTTTTGGAATTGACTTTATTGTATTTTTATAGCTTTATTTTCTATATCGTTATTTTCTTCTCTTTATTAAATCCTTACTATTATTCTCTTTGGATCTACTCTATTCTGTTTATACCATATTAAGATGACTTTCTAAGTCATTAATTTTTATCCTTTTTACTTTCTTTAAATTATTCAGGCTATAAATTTCCCTTTCATCACATGTCTTTTTGTTATCCTTTATTTCTAATTATTTTTCACAATAAACCACATTTAATTACATACTGATGGAATCATCTTGATTAAAAATAATAAAATTGTACAAAATCAGGATCATATTGAAAAATTAGCCTCTGCGATTCCTGTAGTGATACCACACTATGCAATATAAAATGCCACCTATGCTAGGTTAATAGGTTCCCTAAGAAATTTACTTCTCAGCTTAGTTTTATGTAGTTGGTAGACTGAGATAAGGTGGGAAGGGGGATCTTATGAGAAAGAATAGATATTTCTGTAGATGCCTTTGGCTTCACAAAATTAGTATTTTTTTCCCTACACACAAAAAATCATAACATAGTTATAGATGTTCTAACCAATGAAGCTTGTATAAACTTTTCTTGAACTCAGCCATAAAACTTCCTCACACTTACCTGTAATAGACTCATTCCTTTTCACTTTATAAAATAGTATCTTGGATATATTGAGGAGTGAACAGATATGTTTTAATTTTTTCTTCTTACAAATATATATTTGTAAGAAATATAATATATTCCTTACAATTGAAATATAATATATATTTCATATTAAATATACATAAAATAGGTAATATGAAAAGGAATGGAAATATTCTTGATAAATGTGAGATAGGTATTTCTTATCAAGTAGGTACTAGATGCACTGATGACTCTGTCAGTGGTATTTCCTTTCCCTGAAATACTTACCATTTCTAGGCATTGAATGCTCAGTTTATTTTATCAGTATCCATTTGACATGATTTAATAATATTTATATACACGCACATATATAAAAATATATACACACATACAATTATATATGTCTATATAACATATACACATACATACACAAGGCAAACTAGCTGAGAGGTTTTCCTAAAATGTTTTTGAAAAAAAGAGTTCACATCGTTGAATGTTTTAAAAATCTACTCAAGTTAAAGAATTTTTTAAAAGCTTTTAAAATTCCATGTCTTAATATTGCTGGCTGTAACAAAACACACAGCTGAAATGCAGGTGTCCAACATATATTTATGACAAATCCATCGCTTCTCATGAAGTCTGGGGGATAGTTTTATTTGTTCATTAGTTTGGCTGATGGTGTTAAATTGATTCTGCAAGTTTAAACATGCTCATTATAAATCAAAGGATATCCAGATGGAAAACAATGTTTGTCTCTAATAGAAAACAAAATGGTACATGCTCAAACAACATGAGTTGGATTATGTCCCAGAAATTTGCCCTCCAGAAAGTTGAAGGTAAGTCAGAAATTTAAAAATATGCTATAGACTTGATGCTGCCTTTTAGCAGAAAGGTGCATTATCCTTTACATTTCCTCTGAAATGGCCACAATTTTGTTCACAAGATATTTTGAAAGGGCCTATAAATTCTGAGGTGTCTTTTTCTTTCTTTTTTTTTACCATTAAAAGTTTAATTATTATATTTCTTTGTAAATCACATCAATTATACATGTGCTGTCCATCATAGCCACTAGCCACACGTAGCTACTGGACATTTGAAATGTGTCCAGTATAAACTGTGATGAGTCATAGCATAAAATACATCAGATTTGATGATATCACTGACAAAAGAATCTAGAATATCTCATTTTTCTTTCTTTTTATTTTGGCTGAATCAGGTTATGTTATAGGAATTACTTATGAGTTTAAAGTTTATTTCAGAAGCATCTTGCTTCTACATTAAGTTTATGATTCAAATAAATTACAAGTTATATAGTTTGTTCAAATATCACTGCTTCATACCTGTTATTTTAAAAGTTATGAGCAGTATCTTATTTTCTCAATTTTCCTCCACTCTCTCTCCCTATCTTTCCTCTCTCTCACATGCACGCACACACTCAAAATTCCATCCTTTTCACTGTTTCACATTTATAGAACTTACTTGTTAATTCCATATGAATTTGGAAGAAAGCTGCCTTCATTTTAAAACATTTACTTTAAAACATAAATACATACATATGCATGTGCATTAAAAATCCACTGACCACAAGATCTCTGAAATTAGCACAGGAAAAAAGTTATCTTAGTGGGAAAGGTTGACCATGTAGTCCTGACCTTGTCTCTGAGTTCACAGTTTTAGTACTGTGTCCCAAAACTAATGCTTTCCCTAACTACACTTCAGAATAAATGGCATTGAGTATTCAAATATGTAATAAGATGACTCTGATACTGGAAACTGAATTTTTTGAACCTTTGATGAACAAAGGCTAGAAAGGAAGTGGAAGGAGCTCAGAAGACTAGGTGAATTAAAATTCCAGTATTCTTAGAGCCCCCTAGGAAAGCTAATATTGCCAGCTATTTGCTTCACTGGGAGTATTTTCTTAGTCTGGGAATTATTTGACAATCAGTCTTGCCATAGGCAGAGGACTTTACAAAGGGGAAGATAAATCAGCAGAGGTTTTGATAACCACATGGACCAACATGTCAGATTGGAAGAAGAGTCCAAACATATGACCAGTTTTCCACATGAGACATTTGCTAAGAGCTGTGGCAGTACAAAAGGCTAAACAGTTGACTCAAAAAGGCAGAATGAAATCTCTTACAGTCTCACAGAGTTTAGGAGTCAAATTATACCATACAGAGGGACCTACAACAAACACACAGTAAGAATCCTCCTTAGAACACTTCCTATATTTTAAACCCATGTGAAATGAAAGGCTAAAGAGCTTCATCCGCCACATCTGAAAAGAAGAACTTTCAAATCAGAGGAGCTGGAGACCTAAACTGTAAAGCAAAAAACCCAGAGGACCATGCTCAAAGGAGGAGTCCAGACCTGAAAAACAGAATACACTAAACACTGAAACGCTGAAAATTTCCTGCAGTGCCATAATGAACTCCATAGTGTTTTTGGAGATAAAGTCTGATTAAAGGAATGAGACTCCAATAAACACAACATAGGTCATGCACTTTAGACATCTGAAATGAGAGGTTGACTGAGTCTAATGAAAGCCACAACCTAACTTCAAACTGAACCCTGTTTGTTAATTATTGATTGAAGTGATGAACCTCTAATGCTATCTTTCTGATAAAAGAAAGGTCCAGCCCTCTCTGGAGGGAAATATCAACTTCATTCTACATGGATTTCTTACACAGTAAAAAATTATGAGATATGCAAAGGGTTAGGAAAATGTGACCAATAATCAACAGAGAAAGCACAAAATAGAAACAGATCTCCAGTTGATCTACATGTCGGAATGAGCAAAATAAGACTTTCAAATATCTAATTAGAAAAAAAAATCAATGAAAAAAGAAAAGATGGTCAGAATAGATAAAAAGGTGGAAATGTCAATAGAAAATGGAAGTTATAAAAAAGAATAAGACAGACATTCTGGAAATACAAAGTGTAATATCTGGATTTAGAATATGGATTTGTATTATATGGATTGAGCACAGTGGCTCACACCCCCTAGCACTCTGGGAGGCTGAGGCAGGAGGATTGCTTGAGGTCAGGAGTTCAAGACCAGCCTGAGCAAGAGTGAGGACCCATCACTATAAATAATTTTAAAATTAGCCAGATTACAATAAGCTATAATCAGGACACTTCACTCCAGCCTGGGTGACAGAGCAAGACCTTGTCTCAAAAAAAAAAATAATAATAATAAAAAAAAGAAAAGAAAAAGGAAGGGGGGGAAAAAGCTAATATGTGGAGAAAATGGAATAAAAAAATACTTGATTGAGATCCATAGAAAAGCAATAGAAGAAAAATACAGGAATAAAATCAGATATAACAAATAAAAACCAAATAAATGTAAATATCCTAAACATTCATATTAGCAGATGGATTAAAAAAGAAAACAAGAACCAACTAAATGCTATTTAAAAGAGACAACGTTTAAATATAAAGGCACAGAAAGGTTGAAAGTAAAAGTATAGAAAATTATATATCATGCAATCACTAATCAAAAACCAAGCAGATATGGCTATGTTACTCTAAAAAATTTAGACTTTAAGTGAACAGAAATTACTAGAGTTGAAAAGGAATATTTCATGGTAATAAAAAGGGCAATACAATAGGAAAATATAAAACCATGAATTTGCATCCAACTCAAAAACTGTTTCAAAATATATAAAGCAGAATTTGGCAGAATTAAAAGTAGAAATAGATATAAATCCACAATCACAGTTGGAGATTTCAATGCATCTCTCTCAAGAACTGGTAGAAAAAAAGAAACACACATACACAATAAGGATGTAGAAGATCCTTCACCAGGGAAGAGTAGTGGCTAATCTCAAAGGTTGGGGCTTATGTTATTGTTAATATATTAGTAGCTTGGGTCTTTGTGTTCAAAGTCAGTGCTTTGGAGTGGCATTGCCTCCTCTTTTCCCTCCTACTTCTGGCACTTCCTATACTGAAGCACAGTGGGTGCTCTTGCACTTCTGTCCTCTAAATTCAAAAAGGGCCTCTTTTAGTCAATCCGCTGTTCTCTTTCTATTTTCACTGTTATAGGTTGAATGATACAAACCTGCCATACTTTTCTGAGTTCTGCTCCTTTATCCGTGCACCTGAGTTCACTGAATAAACAAACTGAGAGTTCAGTCTGTAGGCTTAGTTCTACCTCTTACTCTGTATATGGATCCCAAGATGTAGACTAGAGAAGGGAACAAGGAAGCCCCTGATTTTTTCAAACCAGTTTACTAATAAGCCTTGCATTGGGGTTATTGTGATTGCCTGTACTAATAAAAACAATGTTTTGTTTCCATTTGGCTAGTGAACTGTTCACCAGAATCTAGATAATACAGTTTGCAAGATATAGCTTACAGCCTCAGCTTGTAGCCCTCTAAAGGGCTTCTAGCCCACTTTATCATAGAGGATTATCAACCCGAGTTTATGTACCTCCTGGATTCTTCCAAGTTAGGAAAGCAATGAGAGCATTGAAATCAGGGCTCCTGCACTTCCCAACTCCAGGAAGCACCTCTGACATAGTTGTCTCTATGAAGGGTGCTTTGGAGTTCTGCAGTGCACAGCAGAAATGTCCGTATATGGCACTCCACATCTTGTCCTCTTTTCTGATAAAACAGGGTTTGTACTTACAGTTTTGGCTTCTTGATCCTGAGAAAAGACTCTCCATTGGAAAAGATAACTATCCATAGGGTTATTTCTTGGCCTCTGTGCATAACTATCAGAAAGTACCATAATATTCCAAACATTTATATAAGAGAAAAATAAAGTAATGAGCAGATGTTCATTAAATAAAATTAATTTAAAATGTATTAATTAAATATGGATTGAAGATACGCAGTCTATAGTCTAAGAAATGTCTTAATGAAATTTGCTACAACATTCAGGTCTATAAAAAATGATTTAAAAGCTAGGATTTCTCTTTAAAGCTTGGGCCACTTCCAACCAACAACACTCATAACACCTGTCATGACAGACACAAAAAGGAACACTTTATAAATAATTTGCTTTTCTTTATGTAAGTTAAGGATTGGTTAATTATTTAACATTATTCATATTACTGACCAAAAGCCCAGTATTGTTTATAAGCTGTTATTTTGAATATATCTAAATCTTAGAAATTTATTTTAGAACCAAAAAAATCCTGGAAGGAATTTTTGTTCTGATTTTTTCTGTGAAGTATGATCATATTTGCACAGTTAAAATATTTTTCAAAATGACATTAAATAACCAGCTTCTAGGAAGTTACGTTTTGTAATCATTTATTCCTTAGGGAAAGTAAAACGTAAACTCAGCAACTCAATCAATCAAATGAGCAGTTACCTTCGTAATACTAATAAAGAGGTAAAGAACTTCCAGGAGAGACAACCATCAGCATTCACAATCTTAATCCAGAATTTTGAGAATTGGGCTTCCCAAAATAGAGCAACTACAAAATAAGACCATTATTATGAAAAAGAATTTTTCATCTAATCTCGGAGAATTCCTCAATTCACTTTGACAAATGAGAAAGAAGAAATTATTTTTGTTGTTGTTGTTGTTGTTCATGAGGGAAGAGAAGACCTAAGGTTTGGTTTTGTTTTTTGAAGCAAAACAGTTCCAGGTGTTAGTTTCTATTCTTTCACACTTATGACTTCAAATAAATCCTAATGCCCTGGCCATATCCCAGATCAGTTAATTCAGAATCTTGGGATATGGTCTCAAACATCAGTATTATTTAAAGCTCCCTGGGTGATTACAATGTGCAGCCAAAGTATCAAGGATAAGATACAATGCTCTAGAAGCTGATAGAATTGTGAGATCAGATTGCAAAGGAATTTTAAAAGATCCTGTTTTTATTCTCTGACTTCCAGGCAGTGACATATCTAAATTATTATAAAGAATGAATTAATCAGAAGGAATGCAATGCTATAAAAGAGATGAACAGTGTTTGTCTTACACAGAAATGAAGTTAACTCTGGCATAATATAGTGATAGTTTAATAGTGCATGGTAATTGTCTATTTGTTTTGGATAGCAAATACAAATTTAATTGAAAATACAGTGCAAATTTAAGAAATCTGCAAGTAATTACACAAATTAGAGTTTAACCAATATGCTTAGAACAACAGCACTCTGGGGAAAATGCCATGGGATTTGGGAGACCACAAAGTGTTTTTAGTACTTCGATATTTTATCCAAGGCATTAAGTTTGTTTGCCTGTTTTATCATCTGTAAAAAATTTCGTTTAAAAAAAATCTGTAAAAAAGGAGAAAGGGGGTTAAAATACATATCAATCCATATTGATAGAAGTAAGGGAAAAAACATTTTATATATTAGGGAAGAAAAACATTAAATGTTCTACACAAAAAATACTGAATATGCATTCTTCTCATCAGCACATGAGGCATTTTCTGAGAGTGATCATTTCCTAGGCTACAAAACAAGTCTCAGTTAATGCAAAAAAAAAAAAAAAAAAAATGAAATCATACAATGTGTTTTCTCATACTATAGTGGAATAAACCTAGAAAATAAATTCCAAGAGAAACATTCAAATCTACAGAAAGTCATAGAAATTAAACAACCTACTGCTAATTGATTCTTGCATCTGACATGAAAGTAAGATGGAAATCAAAGGATTCCTAGAACTGAATGACAAAGGGGACACAACCATTCCAAATCTAGGGGTCACAGTAAAAGCAGTCCTAAGGGGAAAGTTCATAGCCTTAAATGCCTAAATCAAAAAGACAGAAAGAGCACAAATTAACAATCTAATGTCACATGTCAAAGAGCTAGAAAAAGAAGAGCAATCCAAACCCAAAGCCAGCAAAAGAAAAGAAATAGAAAAGCTCAGAGCAAAACTATACAAAATAGAAACCAAAAAATACAAAAGATCAATGAAATAACAGGTTGGTTCTTTGAAAAGATAAACAATATAGATAGGCCATTATCCATATTAACAAGAAATAGAAGAGAAAGGATTCAAATAAGCTCAATGAGAAATGGAAAAGGAAACATTACAACCAATAAAACAGAAATACAAAACATCACCTGTGAATATTATGAAAACTATAATGCACACAAATTAGAAAACGTAGAGAAAATGGGTAAATTCCTGTAAACACACAACCTCCCAAACCTGAATCCAAAGGAAATAGAAACCCTGAACAGACCAATAATGGCTGCATGATTGAAGCAGTAATAAAAAAAATCTCCCCACCAAAAAAAGCCCTGGACCAGACCAAATCACGGCCAAATTCTACCAAGACCTACAAAGAAGAACTACTACGTATCCTACATAAAGTATTACCTAATATTGAGAAAGAGGTGATCCTCTCTAACTCATTCTGTGAAGCCAATATCTCCTAGATACCAAAAGCCAGGAAAGGACACAACAAAATTAGAAAACTGCAGACCAATTTCCCTCATTAACATAGATACAAAAATCCTCAACATAATATTTGCAAACTTAATTAAACAGCACATCAAAAAGATAATTCACCATGATCAAGTAGATTTCACAGGAGAGATACAATGATGGTTCGACATATACAAATCAACAAACATGATTCACTACATAAACAGAAGCAAAAACAATCCCCATATGATTTCAATACATGTGGAAAAAGCATTCAATAAAATCCAACACCCTTTCATGATAAAAACTGTCAAGAGACTAGGCATGGAGGGAACATACTTCAAAATTATAAAAGCCATATATGACAAACCCACAGCCAATATCATACTGAATGGGGAAAAGTTAAAAGCATTCCTTCTAATAACTGGAACAAGACAATGGTGCCCACTGTCACCACTTCTATTCAACATAGTACTGTAAATCCTACCCAAAGCAATCAGGCAAGAGAAAGAAATAAAGGGCATCCATCCTGGGAGGAGAAGGTCCAGTTATTCCTGTTTGCTGATACTAATATCTTATACCTAGAAAACCTTAAATATGCCACTGAAAGACTACTATTAGGTGACTAAATATGAAATTTCCAATTTCAAAT
This sequence comes from Lepilemur ruficaudatus, assembly GCA_963574885.1. NCBI lineage: Eukaryota > Metazoa > Chordata > Mammalia > Primates > Lepilemuridae > Lepilemur > Lepilemur ruficaudatus. Next base: position 15,220 of record CAUYRT010029580.1, read on the forward strand.
CAAAAGTATTGTTTATTATATCTCAAACAAGAAGCAGTACAATTCATCAAAGTGTACACCTAAACTATTGACACAGTTTTGCAATCTTAATGGTAGCTTGTTTATGCAAGCAGCAAAGAAGCATGGTGAGTGAGTGGCAATGAAATTACGAAAGGCATTTTCCACATCTTGTTGAGAACTGAATGTTTTCCTTGCAAGAAGTGGTCCAAAGCCTAGAAGAAGTGGTAGTTAGTTGGTGAAAGGTCTGGTGGATGACAAGAGTTTCCAAGTCTGGCTTCTGTAGTTTGAGCAGCATTGTTTATGCTACATGTAGTGGAGCATTGTCTTGCAAAAGGGTTGGCTTGTCTCTGTTGAACAGTCTTGGCTCCTTATTGCAGTCATCCTCATCATTTTATCCAATTGGTTATAGTAGACATCCACTGTAATCAATTGAGCAGGTTTCATGAAGCTATAGTGCATAATACCAGCGCTGGACCACCAAACAGACACCATTAACTTTTTTTGATGAATATTTTATTTTCAGCTGTGTTTCAGCACTTCATCTTTATCCAACCCATGGTGCCAAATGCTTGTGATTGTCAAAAAGAATCCATTTTTCGTTACATGTAACAATATGCTGTAGAAGTGGTTCACCTTTATGTGGTGACAGCAAAAGAAGCATTTGGGAAGGTTGAGATGGACTCGCTTCCACTACAGCTTTCAACTCACCATTATCCACCTTGGTCTCAGGTCATCCACGTGGCTCATTTTTAAGATGAAAATCACCAGACCAGAACTTCTCAAATCATTCACATACTATGTGTTCATTAGCCACATCCTTCCCAAATGCTTCATTGACATTTTGAGCTGTCTGCATCGCATTGGTTCCACGACAGAACTTATATTCAAAATAACATGAATTTTGTACTTATTCATGGTTTTACAAAAATTGCTGTAAAAAAATTTGAAAGATAATCACAGCCAAAACATGCATTTAAAAAACTGAGGATGTACCTTCACAATCAACATAAAACAAGAAGTGTCAAAGTGAAATGTCAGAGATAGCAACTGTCAAACTTAGTACTTAAGGAAATTGGACATTTCATACTTAATAACCTTAATAGAAGTGATAAATTCAGCAAAGTCTCAGGTTACAAAATTAATGTGCACAAATCATTTCTATATACAAATAACAGTCAGAGTCAAATCAAGAACTCAATACCATTTATAAATAGATACAAAAAAGTAAAATGCCTAGGAAGATACTTAACCAAGGAGTTGAAAGATTTCTACAAGGAAAACTATAAAATACTGATGAAAGAAATCATAGATGACACAAATAAATGGAAAAACATCCCATGCTCATGGATTGGTAGAATCAATATCATTAAATGTCCATACTACCTAAAGTGATTTACAGATTTAATGTGATCCCCATCACAATACCAACATTATACTCCACAGACCTAGAAAAAATAATCCTCAGCTTTATCTGAAACCAAAAACAGCCTGAAAAGCCAAAGAAATATTAAGCAAAAAGAACAAATCTGAAGGCATCACATTACCTGACTTCAAATTATACTACAAGGTTATAGTAACCAAATAGCATGGTACTGATATAAAAGTAGAGACATAAACCAATGGAACAAAAGAAAGAACATGAAAATATTATAAAATCAGCTACCTAATAACAACCAACTGATCTTCAACAACCAGACAGCAACATACACTGGGTGAAAGGAAGTCCTATTCAATAAATGGTGCTGGGAAAACTGTATAGTCAAATGCAGAAGAATGAAATAGGACCCCTATCTCTCACCATATACAAAAATTCATTCAAGATGGATAAAGACTTACATGTGAGGCATGAAAGCTTTAAAATTCTAGAAGAAAACATAGGTCTCATCTATGCCACTGAGTTTTCTAACCATCCATATTCGGAACTCTTTCTCTGTCAGATTAGAAACCTTAAGAATCCTAGAAGAGGATGTTGGGAAGACCCTCTCAGACATCGGTCTAGGTGAAGGGCTTGTTTTAACATGTACAGGCCCTTTATCATGGTTAATGAAACCATTTCTATCATTGTCTCTTACTTTTAACTGTACCTAAAATTAATAAAGAACATAAATTTGTAATTATATTATTATTACACTTAGGATTAAAAGGATTTAATAAGATGTTTATACTGAATTTGTACTCATCTTTATTTTGCCTTGTGTGAACAACTTGATCAATAAATATGTTGTTAATATTTTTATTCTCAACAAGTTCCTACTTAAGATAATTTGCACACTTTATATTATCCTGACCTTTAACTCATTTTTTAAACTTAATTAGGATTAAGTTATTGTCCTTTATTAGAATTATTATATAATATATTCAGATATAATCTGATATACTACTTTTACTATATTAGATATAACTATTTAAAATGGCAGAACCTCAAACATATTTGTTCTCTAACAAAGTCTTTATGTGGGTATACTGTATTGCTAAATGGGTATCAATTTGTATGCCTAAGAAAGAAAATAAATGGTGAAACAATGGCAACAAATTATGTAAGTTTTGAGAAGTTTATAAATAAAAACATATACTTTTAGACAGATTTTCAGTTTTCAAAGAAAACTGAATGCATAGTACTGTATCAAGTATTCATAGTATTTTCTTTTCTTTTACTTATTGTATATCATAAGATAGTTTATCAAAATTTAAAACATCTATGTGTGTGTTTGGCTTAGTGTCTACCTATTATTCTGTTTCAAGATTTATCATTTTTCCTCTCCAGGCATAAATTGCAAAATTTATATGTATGCATATGCTCAGATTAAAATATTGAATAATTGTATAATCTAAATTAAAAGCACAGCATTAAAATCCTCACAAAGTACAAAGAAAGTACCGTATTACTTGGTTTTCTTTGTTTCTTGGATTGTTTGCTTGCTTGTTTTAAGGAGACATCATACCAAATATGTTGCTACTTGAATAAATAAATACAGATATATGTAAAGATATTTGCTATTAATCTGTCAGATAAATTTTATTGATAATAAATTTATTGATGAGATCATAAATGAAATATTTTACCTGAAACTGGTTACTTTTTGCATTTTTTATTTTCTTCCAACCACACATTTTATGAAAATTTTATATCATAAGTATTTTAAAAACAGAAACGTGTATAATTTCAAGAATATCGGTAGTCAAGAAAATAACATAAATTTTGAACACCCATAAATAAATAAGGGTAAACATAAAGATTATCTCTGAGAAATAATGGCCCTGGAGTGGTATAATATGAAAATGAATCTTTTGAGTAGGAATCTCTACATTTGCAGACTCATTTGAAGTTTAGGTTAAAACTCATAGCCTTATAAACGTGCCTGAATGACATTTTAAAAAAATGATTGGCTTGAAAGTTAAAGTTAAAAGTTGAAGGAAATATTTAAGTACTTCCATGGAGCAGCAAAATTGAATCTCAAAACAGAAATTTGACAGCAGGTAACATTAGAATTTTCTGATTCACAGGAAGCAGTGGGGAAGGACTTGTTGGATGAAGAGCAGCTTTGCTGACAGTGCCCCAGGGTGTATTGGCCACTCATGTGAAATACAGGTTGAGCATTTTTAATCTGAAAATTCAAACTCAAAAATGTTCCAACTGTTAAAACTTCTTGAGTGGTGACATGACACATGAAAGAAATGCTCACTGGAGCATTTGTGATTTCAGATTTTCAGATTAGGGATGTTCATCCAGTAAATATAATGCAAATATTCCAAAATCCAAAAAATTCTGAAATCTGAAACACGTCTGGTCCCTAGCATTTCAGATAAGGGACAGTCAATCTCTACTTACTTCCATAAAATGGGCAAATTTACTTTGATTACATTATAAAATTACCTCTTCATAACTATCATCTAAGAATCTCTCCAAAGGCAAAAAGAGAATAGTTTCCTCTTTGTCTTTGGCACACTGCGAAACATGACAGTGAATTGAAAAGAAATGGATACCTAAAAATATATTTAAAAAAAATCTTTACCTAAGACTACAGGAAGTTATAAATAACCAATATGACTTTTAAACCTAATCTAACTCTTTAAATATGTTTTTTGAATAGAAGCATAAATAAATTACTTTTCCAATTACTAAATTAGTAAAGTTGTCTTTGACAAGTTCACAGATAAAGCAGAATGAGGAAAGGAAGAGGAACCCCTATTTCATCACAAAACCATTTGCAAGAAATGGTATGTGTGAATGATGAGATAATTATTTTTCATGTTAAAATATATGTATTGTATTTAGCAAATAAAAATATCCATATACTCTTATTGTAAATATTCTAGAAATGTGTATGTACTTATTCTCCCATTTCATACCAAAACTTAGAATTAGTGCTCTTACTTTTTTTAGAGTAATACTTCTAATATTATAATATGTAAGTAGTCTTGAAAAAATTCTATTAAAATGTAGTCTAGATCAACAGGGCTGGTGTGGGACCTGTTTCCCAATTTTTAACAAATTTCCAGGTGATTTCAAAGCTGGATTTTCTCCAAACTACAGTGGATAGCAAGGTGTTAGCAAGAGTTTCCTGGTGGGTATGCAAGAGCACTCTGGGGTGTCCCCAAGTGATCACAAGTACACCTGACCTAGTAAGTCCATTTGTTTTCAGTATGTCTGAGACTGCTTTGTACAATGCATAGTATATGACCAAAGACAGAAAACTTTTAAGAGAGAAAACCCTTATCAATGTGTAGTTATTCCCTAAAAATATTTCTTAATGAAAATATGTGAACAATATGTTCAATAGTGGATTAGTTGGCATTCTTAAAAAAAAAAGAAAGATTTAAAATTGTGATGGCCACCACTTCAAAAAGGTGTTTGGGTATTTCCAGATGGGCATTTATTTAATTTATAAAACTACTTGGCCAATATTTTATAGACAAGATTTTTTAAAATTCTTAACAATTTTTTAAAACTAAAATGAATAGTTCTCTAAAAGCCCAGCTGTATTGAATATATTGAAGCCACTAAAAACAAATGTGTATACTTCTTGATTACAAGATATATTTACAGAACTTGTAATTTTGTAATCCATGTGATATACCCAACATTCTGTATGATTCTGATTGTATCTTGAAAATCAATTTGCATATATAAAATTGTGTATCATTTGATTACTTTGGAGTTTTTTTTAACATTATGAAAAGACTTCTTGTATTGTATGCTTCTCTTCTATATCACAAAATTAGCATGACTTAAATCAGATATTCATATAATCTTCTACAGAGGCCGATGACAGGACCTCCCAAATCATCAGTGCATAATCAAAACGTTATAAAGCCAGTCACCAGAGTGCCTGTTATAGAATTCCACTTAAAAACAAGACAAAAAAGGCATATAATTTGTGTTGTTAGAAATCAAAAGTGGTTAGCCTTGAGAGGCACAGAATGAAAAGGAGAACTAAGAGAATTCTGAGAGTCTGGGGATGTTTTGCTTTGTGATCTTGGTGGAATGTTTAATTTGTAAAAAGTTCAGTATAATATGCTCCTATGATGCATGTACTTTTCTGTATTAATAATAAAATGTATATGTAGGAATAATTATCTTTAAAATTTATTTTGGGGGTTTTCAAAGGTAGATTTTTTAAAAATTTAAATTCTTATAACTACTATTTATTTGCATGATTCTGTGGCTAACAAGATTTTTGCTCTTTCATCAATTGTTGTACACGTTACTTTCCATAATAATTTTATGAAAATTTTCTGGATAATATTTAATGATAAAGTGTCTTCCAACGGTTAAAGGAATAACCGTGCTTGTATTTGAGTGTGTATTATATGTGTGTGTGATGTGTGTCCAGACAAAGACAAAATGCAAACACTTTTATTTAACAAATTCTAATTGTAACCTTTAAATCTGCTGAGAGGGTAGGTTGCAAATGTACATTTAACATTATGCTTTTGAAAAATGTGGAAAGATTTCCTAAATCTTTATTTCCACAAACAGGTTTGATTCAAGATAGAGAATTGCACAAGTGAGAACTTTCTGTTAGTTCCTCACACAGGAAGTCCTCGATAATCAGAAGTATAAATCATTGAAGGATATCAGGGCTTTGAGTCACTAAAACTCTACGATACAATACACCCTTTAGCCAAGATAATGAAATCCACTGCACACTATAGACTTTTTATGAAAATGCACTTAAAATCACTCTTTCTTGACATTTACTATGATAATCAGATATAAAACTGAAATATATTTCTAGTAGCTAAGACTGCTTTACCCTGACTTATAAAATAGCTTTTCCCAAATGCCCAATGTGTGAATATTTGCCAACAATTATTTACCCCTTACTCAAAGGGAAAAGAAAAACTGTAGTCAATAAATGAAATAAGCATTTGTTGCAATAAACATGAGATGCGTTACTCTAAGTAGATGAGGGAATAAATAAGTGACCCTCAAAGTTTCTCAATAACAACACAAGAGGAGTGGACTTTTGGAGAGTTCGTTAAAGAATATTCAGCTCATCTTTTATGACCAAACTTAGAATTAAAGAGAACAAAGAAACTACTTTGCCCAGAGAGAATCATTAAACCGATATGGAGTAATTCATCCATAGTTTGTTTTTTATTTACAGTTTCAGATGTTTATACTTCACGGAATTTTGCCTTGAATAAAAATTTTGAAACTATTGAAGAAGTACGTAGAACTACATATAAGTGTCAGAAAACACCAGAGTATCTACTAGGAGTAGTTAGATTTTACTCATTTGTTCTCTTGTATAGTCCTCAAATTATAGTTTTGCTTCAAAATGTATCTGGTTGAATAACGTCCTCCCACTGATGTCCACATCCTGATCCCAGGAACATGTGAATGAATTACCTTATACAGAAAAATGACTTTTCAGATGCAATGTAACAATTTAGAGATAGTGATACTTTTCTGAATTATACAGGTGGGCTCAGTATTATCACATATGTCCTTCTACGAGGGAGGCATTAGAGTTTAGGATGGGAAGGAGAATACTTGTAAGAAGAGAAGCAGAAATGAGAGGAAAGAAGATGCTACACTGGTTGGCTTTAAAGATAGGGGTTGAGGCAAGGACATGAGACCAGGAATGACAGAGAATCTCGAATTTGAAAAAGGCAAAGAAACAGATTCTCCCCTACAGCCTCCTGAAGAAACCAACCGGTTCTGTGGACATGTGACAGTGCCTTTAGCTCAATATAACTCATATTGAACATCTGGCCTCTAGAACTGTGAGAAGATAACTTTGGGTTGTTTTAAGACCATAAATTTGTGGTAATTTGTTTCAGCAGTAATAGGAAGCTCATATACCTGGCAATCAGTAACCAATAACTCCTTACCTGGGAAATGCAGTCATTTAACACTCGAAGCCTTTATTTCATTTATTACATGACAGCAGTGGCCTAGCTTTACTCATTTTTTTAATATTTCCAGTTGTGGCAGATGCTTCTGCTGTCTGCATTACATCTCCTTAGTTCACAACCCATTTCAGGTAGATGCGAAAAGATTCCATGTGACCTCAGACTCATTTTGCATTGGGTGTACCTGCTTCCACGAGGACCCGTTGCTTGTTTCTGTGTGTGCTCTGGGACCTTTTCTAATATCTAGAACAAGCCCAATGCAGGCCCCAGCACACTAAACTCACTCCCATCAAGAAGATAACATCTCTAGTAGCAACCCTTGAATAAGGTGGCTCAGGAGCCAATAAATAAATATCCCAGCTGCCAATATTTAGGTGGATACTTCTGGATTTCATCTCTCATGTTCTCAGAACCAGAATAAACAACTCCCACAACTTACAACAGTAAACTTCATAGGGCACACTTGCGCTTTTTAATCCTGCACTGACATGTTCTTACCACACCCACACCCCTGCTTTCTGTGGTCACCTCTGGATCAACTATCTGCACCAAGGTCTCATCTCAGGCACTGCTTTCAGAGGAGTGTGAAGTAATTGCACCAGGATAATGTTAAAGAGTTTTGAACACAGTAGTCAATCAGATGTTTCTTGGATGATTTACATTTGAAAAACAACTGATTAATGAGAGGATTTAAAATACATTTTAAGAATTGTCTTGATTGTGTTTAGTTCTTTAATTACCTTCCATGATGATTTTTTTTCTTCCCCTCTCTGCATATATATATTTAAAGTTAACTGGAAGTGTCATTACCATGCTGTCAAAACTTCTGGAATATGCCCATAATGGAAGATATTTTTTATATTTGGTTATTAAATGGTTATTCTGATTTTATGAGTTTTTTAGACAGGCATTACATAAATTTAAAAATATGGTTTATTAATGAATAATCTTATTTTCATGGAGACATGGCATTTGCTTGAAGGTCAGCTTGTCTTAAACATTCCTTTAACTAAAAGAAAAATATGGTAATACACGAAAAAGGGCAATTCTGATCTCAGATATAATGCATGTTTTGCATACTTTGAACAAGCAATGCTAAATGAGCAATCTTATAGTAACACTTAATAAGTTCAAGAGTGACATCTATTTCCTCCCCCCACCTCCACCCCCTCAGCCTCTGATAACTACCATTTTACTCTCCACTTGTATGAGTCTGACTTTTTTAGATTTCACATATAAGAAAGATAATGCAGTATTTATCTATATGTGCCTGGCTTATTTCATTTAGCACAACATCCCCTAGGTTCATACATGTTGCAAATGACAAAATTTCCTTCTTTTTAAAGGTTGAATATGACATTGTGTATATGTACCTCACTTTCTTTATTCATCCATTGATGGACACTTAATGTTGATTCCTACTTTGGCTATTGTGAGTAATGCTGCTATGAACATGGGAGTGCAGGTATATCCTCAACATATTGATTCCAATTCCTTTGGATATAAGCCCAGAAGTGGAATTGTGGATCATATGGTAATTTTATTTTTAGTTTTTGAGAAATCTTCATACTGTTTTCCATAGTGGCTATACCCTGATTGTAAACTTTTAGTACTGCCTTGAAAAATGTAAGCCAACAAAAAGCAACAGACTGTGTGTATATATATATGTGTGTGTGTGTGTGTGTGTATCTATATGTACACACACATATGCACACATACATATATACATATATATACAGATACATGCATACATACATTATTACTATACACATGTATATATGTATGCATTATATATGTATATATGCATATTATTACTCAGGATTCCTCTAAGAATCATGATTGAGTGGAAATGTGATATCTTAGTTTTCATTTCAAAGATAGTTCATGATAGTACATGACAAGAGATAGTTCACGATAATGTCCCTTCATGATAATGCCCTTCCTTTTATTTCCTTTCAAATTAGAAATAATGTGTACTAGGGAAGTTATTGAAAATGCAATAATTAAGTCTTTGGTATATGAAAAATAGTAGAAAAATGCTAGAAAATCATAGTCTACAAATATGTTAATTACAAAATATTGTATTAATATGCCTATAATATGGATGCTATTATTTAAGGATTCATGGCTTAGAATCTCTTTTGCTATCTTGAAAACAATATATTTGAGAAAATATATACTTAGCACTGGAGATGCAGTTCTGGTAATTGGGAAAAAAGGATGACATTCAGAATAGTAGTAAATGAGCATTGTTTTATTTTTTTGTTTGCCAACTGTAATTCTACTGCAATATAAGACCACTTATTTTATCTCTCATGTATGTCTTCATGAATGTGTAAATTTAACGTGCAGTGTTTAATAATCAAGTAATAATGAACAAATTTATCAAAGGATCAAAATTTGTAACAAAACTGACCTGAATTAAGTTTGAAATAACAGTAAAATATACTGTACAACCAAGAAATAAATGTAGGACAAATTGACAGGCAGAGGGTTGATGAAAATAAGGTCATTTCTAAGCAGTAAAACTGTAGGGGAAAATTAAAAGCAGCAAGACTAAAAGCAATATGTTGCTTGCAGAGAAACTGAGATGGATGGTGGCCACTTGAATTGAAACTACAAAAAAAAAAAAAAAAAAAAAAAACCAGAGTATAACAGTATTTTAAAAGCTGAAAGTACCCAAACAAAATAAGACAATCAAGAAAAAAACAAACAAAAAACTCCACTAATCTAGAATTCTGAACACAGCAAAAGTAGCTTTCAAAATGAAAGGAAAAGAAAACAGAGGCTTAGAGAATTTGATGTCCTTAGAAATTCACTATGAAAAATATGAAAGGGAATGTTTTCAGTCACAGTGAAAATCATTACCAATGGAAGCACAGAAATACAGAGGGGAATGAAGAGCAATGGAAAAAGTAAGTATAATTGAATTTAAATTGGTGTTGGAAAAAATAAGAACCACCACCACCATAATGTTTTGTGGGCATATAGCATATGAGGAAGCAAAATATATAAGAATACTGTACAAACACATAAAAAGGGGGTGAGGAGGGTGTGGTAAAATTAAGAGGCTGTGTGCTATGTCAGAGTTGTTAAAACTAGTTTGTATTTGTCTTAATTTTATCTAAACCTTACAAATTAGTATCTTAGTCTATTTGGGCTGCCATAACCAGCTCATCAACTAAGGGTTTATAAATAACCAAAATTTATTCTCATAGTTCTGGAGGCCAGGGAGTCCAAGATCAGGAACTGGAAGATTTGATGTCTGTTGAGAGCCCACTTTCTTGTTCATTGACAACTGTTTTCTCACTTTGTCCTTACATGGCAAGAAGGAGGAGTGAATTTATGTTATTGCTTTTATAAGGGCCTAATCTCACTCTTGAGAGCTCTGCCTTCATACCCTTATCACTTCCCAAGGGTCCTACCTCCTAACACCATCACCTTGGGGATTAAATTTCAATATATGAATTTTGAAGGAACACAAATTTTCAGTCTATAACATTCAGTACTGTGTATTTTCCATGTTTGGCATTTGAAAAGATATGAATTCTTATGTTCGCTTATAATTAGTTTGTATTTAATTATTTCCCATCCCTTAATTATTTATGGCTAGAGTACTGCCAACTTAATTTTCATTGCCTTCAGTTGTCTTAGCATCTGTTCTTGAACACCTACAATCTTGAATTTCTAAGCTTTCAAAAACAAATTATATGTTCATAAATTTAACTTGTTTTGTGGTATAATTTTGATACTTTTTCCATCTGTACTTGTCTAGTTTGCTCATTTTATTAGTGCAGCTCAGTAGTTCTTATGATGGAGCCTTTTTATTGTCCTCCTTCCTTGAGTATATAACATTTATTTTGTTCATTCATTTGAAAGAATATAGAAAAGTCCACCCCTGGAAGGGAACTGAGAATGCAAATTATTTAAATTTTTCCAGATTAACACTGACCACCATCTCACAGATACTTTGCCTTGTGGTTATATCTCCTTCCTATCCACCAAGATATTTATTTGGATCAGTGTGAAAGTCAATATATACACATTCTTCGTATGATTTTTCTAACAATAATTACAATTCTTTTCATCTAGAAATTTAACTGGCAAACTGATTAATACCTTCTGTTTTCTACCTAATGTGTCACAGAGACAGACAAATGCATTTAGATATTTTTTGTTGTTTGTCTGTTTGTTTGGCTGGATGGTAAGTAGATTGGTTTGGTTTGATTTGATTACATTTATGGAACATATGTATTTTCCTCGTTAAGCCTGACCTTATTTGCAATTCCAACTTTGTTCAGGATTTCATTTAACTGTTGAGCTTTTCCATGACAGGCCCGCAAATGTTCCTGATTTCATTATTCTTTTCAGATTCACTGTTTATTCTACCTATAACACTTCTCAGAACTAAACTTTAGAGTTATAGATGACTTCTGGTTTCATAAGAGCTAGTTTCTTTTCTATTCTTTTTTCCCTCTCCTGGTTGATTTGGGGTGTTTTTTGAGATAAGATCTATGACAATGTCTTTAATTCAATATTATTATTGGCCTTAATGAATTATCATGTAGTCCTTATTTATCCTAAAATTTTATCTCATTATATAAAAAGCTCTTTTTGTTTGCATGCAATTCATTTTAAGAGGTAATTGAAAAGGGAAAAAAAAATAAGTGAGTGCATAGAATATTAATGTGTTACTAACCTATTTTGTGTTCAAAGATTGATATAGTACCTTCCCTGTAAACTCATAATAATACTGATTATCATCTACTCTGTAGTGTCTATTAATTAATGTTATAAAGTTTATGATGAATACTAAGTATTTGAATTTGATAGAAGAACTTACCATTTAAAAATTCTTCATGAACATTTCTCCAAGTTATAAAGCTCCTAAAGGAAATAAGAATTAAAACTATTTTGGTACAAAACTACACTACTGAGATCTTTTATTAAACTCACTATTAACTATTGTAAAGAATTTTTAATTACTTAGCATCAAAAACAATATATTTGTGCTCATAAAACTTTCCATTATATATTTATTGACTATTTTTTTTCCACCACGATCAATAGCATGTCAGGATTCTCATTTATTTTTATTAAGTACCTATATTTAAAATGTCATACAACATAAAAGATGTTCCATATTATTTCAAATACTTTCTAACAAGTACTATGGTTACTACCAATGCTGTTTTATAATGCCCTTGACTCGTTATGAAAAGTAGCTTATTATGGTATCAAACTTGCTGACTGCTAAATTATTATTGTAACAAGTTTAATATTTCACCTATCCTGAGATTTTAAAATACATGAAAAACTTTTAACAACTCAGGATTATTAAAAATGAGCTAAAATAATAAATGATTCAGATTGAATCATATATCAGGAAAGTAGATGAAAAAGTTTAATTTTTTACTTTATTTCAGCCATATAAAATTAATAGCCATTCCCTTTTAAGCATAGAACTGTAAAAGCTCAAAAAGAACAAAACCACCAATGAGTATCTCAAAATACATAAAACTTTTAATATTTTATCAGAATTATACATGGAAATTTTTTGAATTGAGATAGTCATATAGTATTGTTCAAATCGCTGGACCTCAATTTAAGAGATACATGCCAAGTGCAAGATGGTAAATTCAAATTTTGGCACAATTATTAGTAAACAAGTGGCCAATTATTCATTTTTTCTATACCCATATCTCCACCCCTCCTGTTGTTGACTATGTTGCACATGGTTGCCTACACGTTGTGCTAGAAACATACCACGGTACCACCTCAGAGCCTGTGCAGTTTCTGTTCGTGCCTTCCTGAAAACAAACCTTTAGAGAAAGAGACAAACAGAATTCTAGATGCATTTGATAACAAGTTTTCAATCTCCTGTTCATTTCTTTATAATGAGTAACCTATGCCCTCTTAAACAACAAAAACTTAAGAAGTCTTGTTTTTATAAATTTTTATGTATGACATAATTTGAGTTAATATTATTAAATATTCTCTAATTAATTAGAGGCACTGAAGAATCAATGCGAGAATACAGGCAGGAGCTGCTTATCAATGGCTCTGTGATAAAATAAATGAAGCACTGTATAAGGAGACAGGTGAAAATGGACTCAAATTTCAGTATTGACATTCATATATCATATGAAATTAAAGAGTTGAATTATCTTCCAGTGATATCTAGTTAGTATAGTACAAATTGAAGAGTATAAATACAAAATATTCAGAATGGGATGGACAGTACTTTTCCTAGAAAGTGGCATATACTGTGCACAAATTGTAGGATTCTACTGCACGTGGTTTTTCAATTTTCAAATCCCCCTTCACATTTCTATATTTCAAGTAACAGTATTGCATATGCACAGCAAGATTTCAACACATGCAACTAAGATGGTACTTTCTACATTCCCTTCCTCATTCATGTGTTTTGGCTGAGGGAAGAGCATTATCCCTTTCTGTTTTTGGGTATATGTGGTGGATTATTAGAACAATTTCATCTTCTCACTGCCACTATAATTAATACTAATAGAAGACCCCAAGGGAAACCCCTCTGGAGTTCGAGTTTTTTGTATCTCCCTTTCATTAGAGGGTTGCATTCTGCCTCATTTGATCTCAGAGTAATATAGCTGTGCAAGTGAGTAAGTAAATAAGTCTGTTCAGAACAAAGGTTTTTTATTAATTGCATTAACAGTACATCTGAAGTCCCATTATCATATCAGACCTAGTAGTAATAAGCTTACATATTTTCCCCAAAACATTCTGTCTACAGTGATGTATCTTGCTATTTGTCCCAATCTTGGGAATAAAGTGTTATTTCTGTTTCTTCTTTATCCCACTAAACCCTAAAGCTTTTCTCTGCAAATAGTTTCAGAAATCCTCTGAATAATAATTCTCTCAGTTTTTTTTTCTCTCTATGCACATGTTTAGATCCAGCCACCTACTTCTTTGCCCATAAATTATTCTGTAAATTTTGACAGGAGCTATTTAAATAACTTCATTTGTGATAAAACGATCTCCTTTCTCATTCTTACTATAATTTATTTTTATGCACATGTTTTTATTTCCATTCCTTCAATCTTTCCTCTCCAAATATGACTAACAATGGGGAATACCACCTCTCCTACCAAGCCTCAGGTTGGTCTTCCAAAAAGTCCAGAAGTAGCCTAAGCAGAGTCTGACTTCAATTTTAGTCCTCAGGACTAAATTATTCAACCTTACATAATTAATAATTAATATGGGACATTATGAGTACTATCCATACTGGGCTAGGACAAAAAGAGACTTGTCTCTACTTCTTTACATTCTTTTTGTCATAATGAGATAAAAGAAATGACCACATTACTTTTCTGAATATTAGAAGTGTAGCTTTTCATATGTTTTGAACAACTGCTGTAATTAGGCAAACACAGTACCCACAGAAAACAAAATATGCAGATTCAATGTAATCTATGGAAATATTTAGGAAAGAAGAAATCTTTCAGAGATACATTATCTTGAGAGATTTAACACTACCTATATTTCTGGCAATCTTTTATATTACCTTATCACACAATTGATATTTGTGATGGTTTCACAAAAATCTCCTTTTTAAATCATAGCTATCATTTTATATTTGCAGAAGTTAGTTACTTTTTTGTAGTTTTCCTAGAACCCAGGATAAAACCTACATTCTGGTGCATAGCAATTTCAATGTTTTTAGAGTTGAATACTCATTGTCCTTTTAAAATAACTCTTTGTTTTATTTTCTGAAATCCATTTGTTAGTCTTTCACTGTTTCGAATAACTTTAAGTCCAAGTTAATGTTAAAAGACCTAACAATTCAAATTAGCTATTTCCCCCTCTTCTTATCAGATATTGAAAGGCGGATTAAAAATGAAATCCTAAAACTAAAAAAATAAATAAATAAATAAAAGGCCTACAAATTGTTACTAATTACTGTGATGGTGACTATGCATGTCTGTGTCCTGATCCAAGTATCTCTAGATTTATAGTTATTTTCATTGCTGCAAGATTTTCATATTATATCAAGACCTGAAACGCTGATACTTGGTTTATTTGAGTGATATACTATAAACAAAAGAAGATGGGTGAACGAGATATCCAGTCTTGACAATCTATTATACAATAGTGTCCAGAACTCTATCATTGACTTTGCCATTATACATTTTTTATATCCATAAGACTAGCATACCAGCAAGGTCAAGAATATTCAAGTTAATTCATTTTTTAAATTTTTCAAATTTTTTAATTATTATGGGTATTTAATAGTTGTATGTCTTCATAGCATGCATGTGAAATTTTGATACAAGCACACAATGTGAATTAAACAAATCAGGGTTTTTGGGGTATCCATCACCTCAAGCATTATCATGTCTTTATGTAAGGAATATTTCAAATATTCATTCAGTTTCAGAAGACATTTTGAAACATTGAGGGAAAAATGGGAAAAAAATTGCTTACATAGAATTTTTCTTAGGCCAACTAAAGGAATATACCTTAAACTTTTAGAGCTTAAGAGTGTTTACACAGTCCCAACAAATGTTTCTACCTACATTAAATTAGTTTGAAACAGACTGATCAACCTACTGAGAAGAACTACTAAAGCCAGATAAAGCATATATTTAAAAATCTGTTTGAAGGCACGGAAGAGTTACCAAGTCAACCAAACATTTAGGGGTCATTATCTGGGCTTAAGGCCTGAACCTGGCAGTTTGTGCTGCATTTATCCTAAGGCATCTGCTGATTTGAATGCAGGCAGAGAAAAGGTGGAGATGCCGAGCAGATGAGCAGACATATTCACAGTTCTACATATCTGAGAATAAACTAAAATGGGTATCAGTTCCTTGTAAAGTGGAGGGAAACTGGTAAACACTCAATGTTTGTGCTTGTAATCTCTGAAGGGATACAGCTGAGGTGCAAGGTGAAACAAAAATGCACTAGCCTCCAGCCTTCACCAAAAGTGAATTTCAGTTTTCAATCAGCTAAATTCGCAATTGGATTTTTTTGTGATGTTCCCCTACTTAATGTCAGTCAAGAGTTAGAGTACTAGAAAATGATTTCCTAAGTTCCTATAAAGCTATGGAGGCAAAAACCAGAGTTTAAGTCAAGACAAGTTAGAGGTCCACGATAAACAACTCAGACTACCACATCTACCACATCATCTAATCAAGAGTACACAAGCTTAGGATGCACAGCCAGTAATAGAATTAAAATCTATGACAAAAAGTGAATTCAACTCACATAAATATACCAGAATGCAAAAGTTTCAAACATTTTATGCAATTAAGAGAAAGCAATAGAAAATGCCAGAGTTGCATAGAAACAGGAGATGTGGCCTTTACTTTATATGCAGTATACGGAAATCAAGACAGCTTACATTTGGCATGGACATGGCTAACGATGAATTTAAGGCAGCTATTATAAATATGTTCAGGAAAAATGAAGACAAGATAATGATTCAAAATACAGAGTATATCATAAGAGACATGAAAACTATTAAACAAACAAATAAATTAACCAGCTCATTCTAGATCTGCACCAGCTCTGGATCATGACCTGTATCCATAAAGTACACTGAAGTTTGCATGGATGCATGGTTGTCATTTAGACCTTTCCAAACATCAGAACTTCTTGGGAATTTTTTGTTTGTTTGTTTTGTTTGTTTTTTTGCTTGTAGATAATTTTTTGATTCCTCTGGCAGGATAGAAGCTATACAACATCATTTAAGAATTTGAAGATTACAGGTTTGACTAAAATTTCTAAAACAGGAATTTCTATTAAAGTTTTCAAGGTACTTCAAAGTCGTATTCCATGAAAATCGATCCTATAAAAAATAGTCCTATATTCTTTAGAAAACTAAGTGACTTTTCACCTTAATTTGGATGTAAAATATTCTCATTTTTATAAGCATCTGAAAAATTATCCCCTTATCTGGGAATTGTTAGGTGTTTAGAAGAACACAAATTAAAGAACTGGGCACTCATTAGCAATGTATTATCTTGACTCATTAGAAATAGAAGAAAATAACCAGAAAGAGAAATAAAAATAAGTATAAGACATGACAATCCTCAACTTTTGTTATCTGTGAGGTCTTGTTCTGATGGAAACTATTTTATATTGTCTTCTACTCTTTAAACAGGGTTTGCAAAACTGACTTAGTCATAGGTGATATATGTAATAATGATGTCAGCACAACCTATTTTAAATATTATTTATCTGTAATGTTATTAAATATTACCAATCAGTAATAATAAGTTCACTCCTTTTCTCAATAATCATCAATGCCTAACCACAAGTCTTTCTGAGGACTTTCATTGTTTTTGTTTGCTTGCCTGTTTGTTTCCAAAAGAAAAACTACTTTAGCTTCAGAAAATACCACCCGAACCTGTGAAACTTGGCAGTCTTTTCTGTAGAAGCAGGAAATATCTGCCACTATTGTACTGAGAATGAATCTATGTGATACCCACTTTTTCACAGCACCAGTTTTCCATGACATGTATTATTTTAATCAGCCTTTTACATCAGCATTCTTGGTTCACTGAAGTTCATAAATAATCCCATTTTGTACTCTGTCTTGGCATGGTCAACAAGCTCTAATTTAAGCTATATGTGCAAATTTATATATATATATATATATATATATAACCTTTTTGCCAAAATGCTTCCATTTTAATTTCCAATATAGATGCAGTCCACAAATCACATAAATACACACAATGAAGTATTCAAAATTGAAATTAGACTAGCAGTACCATCCAACATTTCATATCCTTTCCTGGAAGACACTTTTATTTCCCATTGCTTTAAAGAGAAATCATGGGAAAAATACATAATGAGTTCTAGAAATTGAAATCAGTGAAACAGATAAAATCCCATTAATGATTTATTACATGATTTTCCATGGTTTGTTACCTGTAATACATGATTAAATTATATCATTAAGATAGTCTGCACATTACTATTTTGAGAGTGCCTAACTTTAAGAAATAGCTTTCCATTTATAGTAAGAATGTTTTATGTCATTAGTTTTTTGTCAACCCACTGAATATCTCATAAATAGTGCTTAATAGGTACTTCTAATTAAATATTTAGTTTGAAACTAGGATTTTTTTATCCTTTCTTCCTCCCTAAACCACAGCAAAATAGAAATATATAATCAACATTTTAAAATCATTTAAGGAAATAGAACTGAATGGAAGTTAACTCTAGACAAAGTATGCCACCAGTTTTGGAAACACGAAAAGTGGATAAAGAATTAGCCAACAGGAGATACTAAGTATAAGCTCTTGCCCAAAGGGAATGACAAGCAGAAGCTTGATGATGTTTACTCTCAAATTCAAAAGACATTCATATTTGAAGGTACCACAGGACACAAGGCACAGGTGTGGAAAACATGAAGAATATTGCATCAGTGAAAGATAGAGCTAGATCCCCAGATCTCTGCCTCTATTCCAGAGGCAATGCCTACCTCAAGATCTTTTATTGAGAAAAAAGTATTCCCCAGACATACTTCTCTTGGGAATTTCATGCTGGCAAAGAGCAAGAAAGCAGCAACCTTGACATTATGTCTTGTTAGGCATTACGGGGTTCGAATGTTGCTAATCTCCTTTCCTTATTTTCTCTTTCTCCCAACAAGAGTTGCTGGGACAAATTCAAAAGAATTGGACCAATCATGATTGTTTCCTTGGGATCAGCTAGGTTGCTGCCTGAGCAAAGTCTATAGATTCCTTACAATGGATGTAGGTGGGGAGATTGAGAAACCCACATTGTCTTTTGTAATAAGTGAAATATTGAGTGTTTGGTGTATGGAGTCCACAACTGATGTTTCCATTGTGCCAAATATTTAATAATATGATTATAGTAAATTAGATTATGAAAGAGAAAAAAGCTATAAAATTCACATTTAAGTATTTTGATCTTCAAAGTAGCTGATATAAGCTACCTGCAAAATTATGTTTCATATTTCTGAGTTGATAAATTCTGGTACTTATATGATTATCACACAAATATTTTAAAAGAAAAATAAACCTGAGAAAAGCATTTAATTATTAGATGTTTGTGAGACAGAAGAGACAATCATACCAAATAAAATATGTCTTGTGGAAATTATATTTTCTTTCTGAAGGTTCTCCCTGGGAAAATTTCAAATGAACAAAGAATTGTGATACTGGCATATTTTGGTGCAGATTTTCAGATATTTTGAAAGCAGGAACTACCCATAACTACTCTACTGAGAATGAATCTATGTGATACCTGCTTTTTCACAGCATCAGTTTTCCATAACATGTATCATTAATTAAAGGTAAAGGTTCTGGCAGATTTCATGTTTGATGAGGACCCACTTGCTCAGAGATGATGTCTCTCACTGTGTCCTTACGTAGAGGAAGGAGACTGGCAGCTCCCTGGGGCCACTTTTTTTTTTCTTTATTGAAGAATACTTAACGTATCATGCCTTTACCCCGTTTGAAGTGTACGATTAAATGATTTTTAGTGAATTTACCAAGATGTACAGTTAATCACATAAATCAGTTTTAGAGGAATTCCCTTCCCCTATTGAGACCCCTAATTCCACTCCCCAATTACTTTTCAAGCATGTCCCACCCCTCCACAGTGCCCACCACGTCGCTCAGACGTGGGTTTACCCCCCAGCCCCCAAATCCCTAGTGATCACTCCCACCATTTGAGCACCATAGTGTTAATCAGTCAATACCAATTTGATGGCGAGTACAAGTGGGGCCCATTTTTCGGGTGTCACCTCACTTCGAATAATGGGCTCAAGCTTAATTCGGG
>CAUYRT010029584.1:0-44630 GCA_963574885.1 Lepilemur ruficaudatus
ATGACAAGGATTATTTCTTATTTAGAGATGGTGACATTCTTGGAAAGTATGTGGACTGAAATAAATCACTATTGAAATGGCATTGACATGAAGCTCATTCCACTGAAGTTCTGAAATCTTTCATCATGTAAATAATTTCCATATCTCTCTTTTATAATAAACTAATGATCTCTAAACTGCTGACATCTCGTGTCTAAAATCCAGTTTCAGTGTAGTGATACAAACATTTCCAAATAAAAATACGTAAACGAAAAAAGAAAAAAGAAATCCATAGACCAGTCTCATTTATGAATATCAAAGAAAAAATTTTAAATAAAATAGCAACCAGAATTCATTGGTACATTACAAAAATGGTATATCATAACCAAGTGAGATTTATTCAAAAAGTGTAAGAATGGTTCAATATTAAGCAATTCATTAAATAGCTCACTGTATTAATAGGGTTAAGGAGAAAGATCATATGATAAACTTCATAGTTGCTGAAAAGATACTCAGAAATACAATCTTAAACATCCATTTCTCATTAAAATAAAAACTCAATAAAATAGTAATGAGTGGATATTTTTCTAAACATGATTATACATACATACATATGCACACAGGCCCCAAAGCCAAGATTTTCCTTAATAAAGAAACACCAGGGCATCAATGCTATAAAGAACAAGCAGATGATACCCACATTTACCACTGCTATTTAATGCTTTATTTGAGGTATTATAAAAATCAGTCAGACAGCAAGTAATTAGAGTAATATGAGTATAAAAGAAAAATTTCAAATATCTTTATTTGTAGATGACAAAATAGTATAACTGTAAAATCAAGAGAGTCAAAGAAAAACACAAAAAATAATTCAATAAGGTAACAGAATGTTAAATTAATATATAAAAATGAATAGCTTTCATCTATGCAAACAATAACCTATCAGAATATATAATGGAAGATAATACATCACTCATAATAGTAACAAAGATGAAATATTTAGAAAATAACCAAGAATTGTGCAAGCATGCAGAATCTCTTTGAGGAAAACATTAAAACACTCCTGAAAAAAACACAAAAATCCCTTAAACAGAAAGATATCAGATAGTAAAAATGTCCCTAATTATCCTTAATTTAATTTATAAATTCAATTTGATGTCAGTAGCAATAGAAAAATTATTCTACAGCTAAACAAGTTGATAATAAAATTCATATGCAAAAAACAAATCACAAAAATAACATTAAGCAAGAACAAGAAGAAAAACACTTAATAAGAGAGCAAAGATGTGGAGGGAAGGTAGGGATTGCTAGCAACACCAAATATTAAAATGTGCTTTACAACTTTCTAATGAAAACAATGTGGTATTGATGTAGGAATCAAAATTAGAATACATAATGTTCCAAAATAGACCCAAGGTTATACAAAAATTAGTAAAGTTTCAAATCACTATAGAAAAAATAAAGTTTTCAATAAACAGAATTTTGGAGAAAAGATAAAATCAGTTCCACACTTTGTACCATAAACCAGAATAAATTATAATATAAAAGGATCAGAAGTTTAAATGTAAATAATAAAATCATACAAGAACTACAAGAAAACATGGTTAAATTTCTTCATAAATTGGGACTAGGGAAAGCCATTCTGAAAATGACTCAAAATCTAGATGCAATAAATGAGATCAATAAAGTCAACTACATAATAATCAAAATAAAAAATGTTTTCTTGTAAAAAAGTATAAGCAAATTCAAAGATAGATTGCAAAGTAAGAAAAAATATTTTCACATACCACAAACAGCTATTCCCCAATATAAAATAAAAACCAAACCTGGACAAGGAGAGCCCTTTTTCTGGACTTTTTCCATTGATGCTTTGTCCCTGAAGTCAGGGTGTACCATGCCAGTAAGGGACTGCCTTTAAAAGTTCTTTTGGTATTGCACAATGCCCCTGGCAACCCAGAACCCGATGAGTTCAACACTAAAGGCAAAAAAGTGGTCTACTTGCCCCCAAATACAGTGTCTCTAATTCAACCTCTAGATCAGGGGGGTCATATGGAACTTCAAAGTCACATTACACACAATACTCTACGGAAACATTGTCAATGCTACGGAAGAGAACCCAGATAGAACATCATGAAAGTCTGGAAGGATTATACCATTTAAAAATGCCATGGCTTTTACAGAATAAGCCATGAAAACCATCAAGCCCCAAACAATAAATTACTGCTGGAGAAAATTGTGTCCAGATGTTGTGCATAACTTCAAAGGATTTATGACATAGCCAATCAAGGAAATCATGAAAGAGATTGTAGATATAGCAAAAAAGGTGAGGGATGAAGGGTTTCATGATATAGATCTTGGAGAAGTTCAAATGCTAATAGGCACCACACCAGGGGAATTAAAAGAAGAGGACTTGATGGAGATGAGTGCTTCTGAACTAGTGCCAGATGATGAGGAAAAAGATGTACAAGAAGAAGTGCCAGAAAACAAATTTGACATTAGACAATCTGGCAGAAGGGTTCTGATATTCAAGACTGTTTTTGACTTCTTTTACAATGTGGATCCTTCTATGATATACACACTGAAACTAAGGCAAATGGTGGAAGAAGGATTGGTACCATATAGTAACATTTTTAGAGAAATGTAAAAACAACAAAAAAATCAGACAGAAATTATGATGTACAATATTTCTGTAAAGTTTTACTGAGTGTGCCTGATTCTCCTGCCTCTTCTTCCACCTCTTCCTCCTCTTATGCCTCTGCCATCCCTGAGACAGCAAGACCAATCCCTCCTCTTCCTCCTCAGACTACTCAAAGTGAAGACGACAAGGATCAAGACCTTTATGATGGTCCACTTTCACTTAATGACTAGTAAATATATTTTCTGGTCCTTATTATTTTCTTAATAACATTTTTTTCTCTTGCTTCCTTTATTATAAGAATACAGTATATATTATATATTTATATATTATACTTCTATATATTACTTATATATATATAATATATATATTAAGGTTGGTGCACCATATAGCTAAGAACACAAATTTTAAACTGCAAAATGAATTTTGAGTGACTCCTTTTTCCTTGAAAATAAATAATGAACAATTAGATTTGTCTGACATTTTAGAATAGCTGCCTGTTAGATTACTTGACTGTTAATACTTACAGGAAGTGCACAGTACCATAGGGATGAAAAAATTTAAATAAAATAAATTATAAGACTAGGGCCAAAAAAGGAATTACAAAATGCCACTAATGCTTTTTGGATCAGCTATGATACCTTCAAATTGATCAGCCATGTGTGAATATATATCCAAAACAATTCAAAACAGTATTTCAAAGAGACATTTGTACACCTATGTTTATAGAAGCATTATTCATAATAGCCAAGAGGTAGAAGCAAGTCAAATGTCCATCAATAGATGAATGAATTTTTAAAATGTGGTATACACATACCATGGAATATTATTCAACCTTAAAAAATAAGGACATCCTATCACATGCTATAACATGGATGAACATTGAGGACACTACGCTAAGTGAAATAAGCCAGTCACAAAAAGACAAATCCTGTTATTCCACTTATATGAAGTACCTCAAGTAGTCAAACTCACAGAAACATAAAGTAGAATGGTGGTTAACAGGCAATGGGAGGGGAAGAGAAGTTGATGTTCAATGGATATAGAGTATCAGTTTTTCTTTTTAAGATGAAAAAGAGAGATCTGTTGCACAACAAGGTGAATACACTTAACATTACTGAACTGTACACTTACAAATGCTTGTTGCAATGGTAAATTTTATGTTATGTGTTTTATGCCATAATTTTTTTAAAAGAAAAAATAACAATCAGCCACATATTTGGTACATCACCATTACCTTAGTGATTAAAAATAACAACTTATGATTCATCAAAATTGGATTTGAACCCTAGCTCTACTACATTCTAGTATTGTGACCTTTAAAACATTACATGAACATTCTATAACATTTATACTATCTATAAAATAGAGACATAAAAGAGCTCAGACTTGGGAGACAGACTGCCTAGATTTGAGTTACAACTCTGCTACTAAATTTTGTAACTTTGTGAAATTTACTTAACCTCTCTAAGCCTTGGTTTTTTAATCTGTAAAATGTGGATAATAACATGATATTTTCTTTGTGAGGATAAAATGAGATAATATATTAACAGCGCTTCACTGTCAGACACATAATATTTATTAAATACCCAATATGTGCGAGGCACTGCTCTAGGTACTGGGGATAAAGCAGTGACTTACGTTAACCTTTTTATGAAAGTTACATTCCTGGAGCATTCAATGTCACTTATTTGTTTATAAGCTTCTTATTTTAAGAAAATAACTATTTTTTTTCTTGACTTTATGTTGCCAGTAAACTTTTAGTTCCTAATTCCCTGAGTTCTGCTTCTTTATTGCCTCAAATGCAAGGCAAAGAAGGGAAGAATATTACAGTACTAGTTAATAGCATTTGATCCATCAGTAAGACATTCAGCACCTAAAGAGCTGAATAGCAAATTTTGATATAAGGTTTCCATACATAAAAGAGTGTTCAACCTCTGACACTTATTGAATATTTCACAAGTATTAATTCAGTTTTTCAAAAAACTCTTTAAAAGGTAAATAATTTGAGAGCAAGAGCTCAAGTTTCTCTTAATGGCAATGTGCATGGTTTGTGCTTTAAGGGAGCACCATTGGTGATATCATTATTTAAAGTAGACACAGTTAAGAAGGCCTGTATCATGCCTTTGTGTGTCTAATATCAGACGTCACTGCCATACTTAAAGGAATAACTATTCAATTCAGTCACCAACTGAGTCCTGATTCTGACAACTGTTCAGAACAGTCTCTACACCTGCCTCAACATACTTCTTTTAATGAGTATCAGTTGTAATTATTTCTTTTATAAAACTAAACACTCAACATAAAGAGGAAAATAATGTAGTAGATATTTTAAAATGTCAGTTTTTGAATATATTTTTGCCAATATGGATGCTTGGTGTATTATTATGAAATGCTAAAATATCCTACTGAGGCTTTCCTTTTCCTATTTTATGACTTTCTTTTGCTGCAGAAGCAGCAGCAGCGCCATCTTCTGGAATAAATGAAATGGGAAATAATTATGGTGTTTTTAAAAGTCAGAGTCCTGAGGAACAATAGATTATCTACATGCATGCAGCAAAATGAAAAGCCTGTAAATAATTATCAGTTGTTAATCATCACATAAAAAATTAATATGGAACCAATTTATGACATCAAGCAGCAACCACATAAGGGCAGTAAACCTCTCTTCCACCAGCAAGACTGTGTGGGTAGCTCATGACATTGTGGATTTTTTTAAAAACATATATGGTAGAAATGACACAGAATTAGAGAATAAGTATATTTCACTATTAAATTGGAAAAAAAGTGAATTGTAAGTTCTTTTGCTATGGGAAAGTGGGAGAAATGGACAAAAAATAACTAAAATATTCTTCTTGCCTATCATTGAATATACATATAATATCAAGTGGAATAAAGAAGCTCACCAAAGAAAATTACTAAGCAAACCACATAGAGAGCCAATAAATGATGGGGCAGAGTTGCATCTGGAACAGGTTGATCCAGGGTATTAGTTATAAGGAGCCTTGAACTATCCCTGGGAAATAAAGGTTATGAAGAAGGAAATTATCATTTCTAGGAAAGTGCTTACTAAATGGTTAAATAGAATACTTGGGTTTGGGGGATGGAAGAGGAGCCTCCTAGGGCGGGGTAGAGGCTGTGAAGGGCATGATCAGTGTAGTAGGCAGAATTCTAAGACGTTGATCTAAGATTCCTAGCCCCTAGTATACACTCATTTTCTCCCAGTTCTTCAATCAAACACTAATCTAGGAACTGCTGTGAAAAAATTTTGCAGTAAGTTGACTTTAAGATACAGAGAGCATTGGGGTGGGCCTGACATAATCATAAGAGCCCTTTAAGAGCAGGGAGTTTTCCTTGACTGGTTGCAAAAGAGGAAATCAGAGATCTGAAGTGTCCTTGCTGCCTTGAGGATGGAAGGGGCCACATGGCAAGGAATGTGAGTGTTCTCTAGAGCTGAAAAGTGGTCCCTGCTGACAGCCAGCAAGGGAATAGTAGTGACCTTAGTCCTACACTGAATTAGATTTGAATTACAGATAAAGAATAATTATTTAATATAATACGTCCCAAATATATCATGGACTCAACGTAGACAAGTTTACTACCAGCCAATCACTAAATACTGCACGAGACGCACTTATACTATATAAAAGTTATTGTTTATCTGAAATGCACATTTAACTAAGTATCCTGTATTTTATTGAGCAACTTACTTCATCTTTGTCTTCTCTTCCTTCCTGTGCAAGTTATTTTTACTTAAAATTGATCTAAGTTTCAGGTCTTTGTCTCTCCCAAGGTATGTTACATTAGCAATCCAAACCATCTGCATTGCTGTATTCAGGCACCGTAACTGTGCAGTTCATCCTCATAAAGAGTTGGAGTATATTTCCTCTACCACTGACTTTGGGTGCAGTCATGTTACTTGCTTTTGACCAGTAGAACAGGATGGACAGGACAGTGTGCCATTTCTGAACTTGCACATCAAGAATGCTTGTGTGTGTTTCCACTTGCCCACTTGCACATCTGCATCACCTTAAGTCTCAGGAGAAGGATGTAAGGTACATGCAGCCAACCTAGCTGAGCTTAATCTAGATCAGTTTACTCCCAGTCAATCGCCAGACACATGAGTGAAATAAATGCATATTAATTTGTTGTTTGCCAGGGAGATTTTGTGGCTGCTTGTTACACAGCACTATGGTTGCCATAGGTAACACACTTCCCTTCTCACTCATAGTTAAGGTGTTAAAAGAGAAGTTCAGCAAGCACAATGCTGGCTGGTTTAAGAGACCACAAAAGGAAGGAAAGAAAATCAGTCCTTGCACACATGAGAATAAATTATATTACCTCTTTGGCTCCCTCAGGTGCTTGGGGAGAATCCCAGTGGGAGCATTAAGAGGAGAAAGGAAACTTATTACACCTTACTCTAATGCTCCAAGAGTTACTGGCTTGTCATGTCCCTGTTTTATTTCAAACTGTCATGCTGCACTTTATTGAGAATTATAGTGTTGGTAGGGAGGATTTGATAAAGCTTGCGTAGCATTACCTTTCCTTGCATTGTAAGCTTGTTTTTTTTTTTTTTCATTTTACCTGGTGTCTATCTGAATCAAGCACTTCAGATTTTCTTATATCCACCTAAGGATTAGAGCTAAATAACTTTATTAAAGGCCAATGACTATAGTTCGATTCTCCCACACTTAGATGCATTTTCCTGTATATGTGAAGGCTTTAACATACGTTAACACCCCCAAAGTTTGATTTCTTTTCCAGTACACTTTCTTAAAGTGTGTGTAGTTGAGCATTTATTTTCAATATGATTGATACTCTAGCAGATACCCAGTAAATCTCTATGCCACACAGCCTTTCAAATACAGATGGAGGTAATAGCTTGTACTTGTTCATTTGGCTTCTACGACAGAGAATAGATAAACTGTGAATCTAACTGGATGGTTAAAGACTGATAATAGAATATTGGTCCATGTATTTCTAGCGTGTTATCTCTCTGAATTCATCTGGATATTATCACCAAAAGTATCCTGAAAGATGGTGTATGTGGCATTTTATCAATCGGACATCTCTATTAACCAGCTTTGCTTCTTTTTGCCAGGGTAATGATTGCAGCACATCTACAAGACCCTAAAATGTCTTCTGGCTTGTAATAATAAATTATATCCAGTATAGTTATTGTGCTACATGAACATTTCTATACTTCAGTGCTCCTAACATTGGAAAATCACACATGGTGCACGCAGCAGTATTCAACTTGCTTAATTAGAACAAGCTGATCTTTCTTTCACCAAGTGGATAACACTTCACTGAGACTACATTGTCTCAAAGGATCATTTGTATTTGCTTCCAGGAAGCAAAGATCTACTGCACTTTAGGGAGTCCTCATAAGCTGCTGGTACACTGCATACACTTTAGAAACCTTAGGATGATCTTATAGGAATGCTTTGCTCCTAAGGGTATGGGTCTGCAGGGCAATAATATTGGCATCACCTGGAAGTTGCTAGAAATGCAGAATCTCAGGCCCACCTCAGACCTACTGAATCAGAATCTGTACTTTATCAAGATCCCCAGATCATTGCTATGAATAGAAAAGTTCGAAAAGGGCAACTCAGCACTTGTTACCACTATGCTATTACGCCAAGCAGAAAGAGGCACTCTAAGGTTTCTAGCTGGGCACTTTAGATGAGCAGCCTAACTCTTAGGAAACTGAATTTCCTGCCTAAATGTGTTTCTTAAGGCCTATGTCTCAAAGTTATGAATATTAAATAAGATCATACATTTGAAAATAATAAAGAACCTATAGGAAATGCTAGCCATTGCTACTTTTCAGTGAGTGCACCCTCACTTTTTCATTCTTGGTAGAGTGTTTGAAAAGAATCATAAGGAGAGCCAACATTTATGGAGTGCCTGTCATGTGGCAGGTGCTCACCTAGGGCTTTCCACAACAACCTCAAGAGGAAGAGTTTACTGGCCCCACTTTATAGGAGACAGAATTGAGGCACAGGTTCAGACTCAATCTTCTTCAGAGCTGTTTTCTTAGGCTCCACTCCAAACTGTTGCTCATTCTGATATGCTAATAAATATTTTGTATGTAAGGCCAAATTAGACTTAACCTGTCTTTGCTTTATTTTAAGAGTCATCTGACATGTTTATGACAAAATATAAATCTGAAGCCCCTCCCTAGAGATACTGATGCAGTAGGTTGGGGTCAAGCCCGGAATGGATACTTTTAAGAATTTCCCAGGGGATTTTTGTCATCAGTCAGATTGGAAAAATACTATTCCAAATTAGGGTACCCCTTCAGAACGAGCTATGCTGCAAGCTTGCAACACCTTAGTAGTCTCATTAGTATCAATGCCATCTCCACACACACCTTCCAAGAACCCGGCCCAAAAAGTGCAGAGCCCAGATTTCATTTGGTTTGTGGCAGAGCTTCATTATCTCTCATATTTTTCTTGGTGACACAGGCCACGATGTACCTAGCTTCATCTGCCTTTTAAATGAACCAAAGCCACTAAGACAGATCTATCTTCTCTCACACACATACCTGGAGTGGATGTGCTCACATTAATGACAGTTCTCTGCCACTTCTTTTATCATTGCCTCCACCCCTGTCTTGAAATAAATCTAAATCAGGTTGCATGTCCAGCTCTATTCATGACATGCCCTTCGGTGCTTAGGTCCCCAAACTATATTTGTACTTGAGCAGGCATCAATCTCATTCCACAAACAGGAATTTCTATATCTAACCTACATTATATTTTGAGTTCCCAGTCTGCCACTAGATGGTAATTAAACTGTCAGGCAACTCCCCAAAGGTGGGTGGCCTGCACAGTGACAAGGTATTGGCGTGGCTAGAATACTCTTGCATGCTGGTTTCCACTATGACATCCACATTGCCATCCATTTTTATTGTGGTCTGTCCATGCAGGTCACTGTTTGAAGCCCTTGTCTCAACCACAAGACCTCTTCAGATAAATCAGCTATCTGCACCAGGCTCATACCACTGTTAGGGGCATAGAGCATATTCTGCTGCTCATATCCTGCATTGAGCACTAGGAAACTTTGGGACAGGGTCTCAAACCCACCATCCTTACTTCACAGTCATGTCTCATGCTTTCCTGTGTTCTTACCAGAAAAGGGAAGAGATAGGCATGAACTATACATGTCATCTGTCCTTGGATTCCACAGACCTACCTGGGATTTTAATGGAAGGTGGGTAACAGTAGATCCCAAGGTGTCTGCCCTGGGAAACCCAAAACTAACCTTATTTTGTCACCCCTGTGACTCTCCCTGCTTCATTTTGGGCATCTATGTAATCTTGAGGGGTGACAAGATTAACTCTATGTCTTATTAGTAATAATTTTTTCCAAAATGATTGTTTATGCCCTGAATTTTTGCATCCCCTCCAAGACTTAAGTTTTTGGAATCCAAACACCATGAACTGACTGCGGCTTTGTGCTATGAATACAGTCACTCATTCAACCTATTGTCCAAACACAAAGTATAAGGATAGGAGGAAATACAAGGGAAAGATGCATCGGTTGACATTTAAAAAATATTAGTCTGCTACACAGTTATTGTTAAAGTATAATGGCACTGCACATCCTCCCCATTGCACTACCAGCCACAGTGAAAGAAACAGTAGGGAGATGACATGGACCATCAAAATCGCACCATCAGGTAGAATGAGGAAGAGGTATCCACAACTCCAAACTAACTCTACCAAGCCACTTTGTATTTAATTTTGCCCTCTGAAAAAATGGACAAAGTATCCGTCCCTTGGTGCCCTTAATGAGGTTTCTAACAAGGAAGAACTTCTAATTTGACCCAAATTGGAGAAGCACATACACATAGAACAGTGGAGGGAACCTAAGGGAAGTGTTAACTCCCTGTCTGGCTTGTCAAATTAGTCTTGGCAATAACAATAATTAATATCCATTGAGAATTTATTACGTGTCAGGTGCTCTATGGAGCTCTTTACATTTATTATCTCCTTTTCTTCCCCCCACAACAATGTTATGACTGTATTATCTCTACTTTTTCAGTTGAGAAACATAACTAGTTGGTAGAAGTTGCAGGCCTCCAACACCAGTTTTTTGGAATCCCAAAATTCCACGCACAACCATCACATTTTATTGCAAATGAGGGAGAGAAAGATGTCACAACTGGACAGTACTCCCATTTAATTGGGTATTGGATCTTATTTGGTGGCCCTATAAGAGCAAAGCCTGTATGCATCCATCAGATAAGCACACCTGAAATGACTAGAGAATTATTATCACCTAACCTACCACTTTCATAACCTAGAGAGATACCTATTCAATCTTGAATAGAATGACATATACGGGAGGCTCCTTTTCCTTTTGAAGGCAGTCAAATATTATGGAGACTTTAGTAGACCCAAAACATAGATTTCAAACTAAAACACACTGTGGTATAATCAATGATCTTTAATTTAAATTTAAGTTGAAATCTAAAGATATCAAACCTATTTGAGGTACCTAATCCAAGTAAGTCTCAGGCTTGTATATATTGAGTAAAGTCCAGAAAGACAGACCTACATGAACTGAAAAAAAGACTAAGAAAAAATCAAGTTAAATATTAAAAGCTTTTTATGTATCTGATCATTTCACTTATGCTTAATTATACAGCTTTGTAAAAGTTATATTATATTTTAACTCCTTAACCATCATTTCATTCACAGTATCTTGCCAACTTCCTCTTTTATTGACAACTATTTTGTTCCAAAAGCTATCACTATTACATCACAATTAGCTATGTATGGAGTTGAGTCCTGTCTGAATGGGGGGAGCCTATAATCCAGTTGCAGGCTCCTTTGTCTCTGGCTATAATCGTTGCTTTTGATAAAATGCTCCTTATGGGGACTAAATGACTAACTCTTTAGTAGCACATAAGGAAACACAACATATGCTTAATTGGAAAAATATGAACTAATGCTTAAGCGTCATCTACCCAAGCCCATGGGACCCATGGTGCTCAGTAATGTCAGTGCTTCAGCCCCACACACAGCATGAGCTTCTTTCATTGCTGCTTTCCTACATTTCAACTCTACTTGCTGAGCAGAAAAGATCTCCATAATAACACTTCATTTCCCTGGCCAACAAGAATTTATAATTACAAAGTAACTAGTTGCCCTGTGTTGTGTACTTAAAGTGCTTTAAGAATTTGTGCTGCTCTAAAAAGCGAGCTCTTTTTATTTTGATGTGAACTTGTTTGGATTTTATCTTCTATTTCTATTCTCTAACTTTCTTTCCCATGGTCTCTCCCCTTCTGATGACTTTCCCACTGGAGAAATGTAACAGTAGCATATTTAATTACCCAACACTCATTTCAAAGAAATTTTAGGGAAATTTAACCATCACTGAGATCCAAATGAAACATCTTACAGCTTAACAGGACCTAAGGAATTAACCCCTTTGATTATTTTATAAGCTTTCAAATTTCCTCCAAAAAGAGAATATGTGTTCTTTTTTTCCCCTCCTGTTCACTGGTCTTTAATCTCTTCATTTTTTTTAAGTGGATTGATAATTCTTTCTAAAAAGACAATTTCCATCTTTCCTCCTCTCATTGCAAGGATACACTGCTTACAATGCTACAGCTAGTTAGAGATATAGGGATTTCAAAGATTGAATAACAAACAAGGAGCCAAGGAAGTCAAATGGCATTATCATGGTAATTCAGCCACACCCCTTACTTTTCGTCTTACCTTCATTCAAATAACTAATCTGATTGTCTTAATTCTACAATCTAACATTCCATATCAAACTCCTAAATGACATATTTCACATATTTAATGAGCATGTATAATTATTAGTTTAAAGGGATTTAAATCTCCAATGAAGCATGTACAGAAAACCCGCTCACTTGAATTGACAACACATTCTCATTGGGATAAAAAAACTTGCAATGATATCCATTAAGGTAGACATTTATTGTTTAAAAATCCTTAGAGGCAAAGTGACTCTGTAACCTGGCAACATTCAGCAGCTTACCTACAACTTCATATAGGCTGACAAAAAACTACTCCCAGTTCCTAAAAGGAAGTGTCAGAATTAGTCCCTTGCCTCAGTCCATACCAATTTTCTCAGTTCTGTAGCAATTTCATAAAAATATGGTATATTTGTATGGTTTATATGTTACATTGAGGAAAATGAAAAATATTATCTTTTCCGAAAATATAGCCCTTCAGAGGCTAACAATTGAAGGGCACTGTGTGGGGAGATGGCTGCTGAAAGGGGCTTGAACTATGATTGGAGGGAAATGCAATGCTTTGGCCAAAAGTTGAAAAACTGCTGGCTGTTTTAACCTCTATGTCTTGTAGAAGTAGTCTGACTCCAACTTCAATCATTTAAAACTATAAAAACTTCTTCTTCAATAATACCAGCAAGGCTCATTAGCCCCTCCAAAATTCTCAACTATTCCATTTTCTCCATATAATATTTCACTGGAGAGCTGAACAGATATTATTTTAAGAAATGAAAGTACTTCTTTTCCTTAGAAGATTGTTAAATATGATAGCATACTCAAAAATCCAATAGCTACTCCAATGCATTTTTAAAAAACAAAATTATTTGTTCATTTCTTTTAAACTATTTATTGAGTGTCTATTATATGCCAGACTCTGTTCTTAGTGATGGGGAACAATTTATAGCGGTAAAGTAGATGAAGTTCTTGCCCCCATTTGTCCACTTGCTTTGCAATTTGACAAAGAATGCCCCTCCCCTCAATTCCAGGCAGAAGTCTCTGTTATAAACTAGTCTCAATCAATAAGTATTATGTGAGAACACACTATGCTTTCATCCTAATATGCAATATAGTTCCCAATCTCCACATTAATATAGTCACCGATCCTTCTCCTTTGACTGTAAATTTGGCTGACAATTAGCTTCTCCTTATTTGGAATTCTAAAGCACAATTGCCCCTACAGAGCTCATTAGGACTCTTGCTCAACTTACATGCATTCTGGTTCATAGTTGGCATATTTTCTAACATTACAAGCACGCCTTATTAAGCAGAATCTTGCTGAATGAGGCAGACACCCATTCTCATCCTCATTTTTATAAGAGAAAAAGAAGATACTATTGAATTCCAGAAATATAGGCATTAAGCAGTCTATAAAAATGTAAAACCAGCCTATAAAAGTGACCATGATTTCTGACTCTTATAGCAAGCATACTATGAAATACTTAGAAAGTTTCCTTTCTCAATGTTAGACATTTAAATCAACTGTGTTCACTATAAATCTAATTATGTGATATCATTTATAAACACAAATACTGGTTTATTGCTTAATAAAAATAAGTAATTTATATGAAATTATGGACAGGCAAAATTAATTCATGGTGATAAAAATCAGAAAAGTGGCCACCTATGGGTTGTGGGGGTGAACTAGAAGAGGGCATGAGGGAAGTTTCAGGGGTGATTAAAGGTTTTATATCTTGATTGGGGTATTGGATAATTGGATATGTACATTTGTCAAAACTCATCTAATAATTCCATTAAGACCTGTGTGTTTCACTGTATGTAAATTTTACCTCAATTTTTAAAAACATAATAGGTACAGATAACTATAATAAATATTTGAGGGGAAATTATTAATACAACCAAAATTACTATAAAAGGAAGAATAAATTTAGATGTTCAAAAAAGATTCAGGAACAGTTTCCTGGAGAATTAGCAGCCATTAATAGATTTGAATAATGATATAAATTAGAGAACAAAGGAAAAGCAGAGAGGGCTATCCCAGGTGTTAAGGGCGGAACAGACATAAAGGTGTGGCTTAGGTGAGGAATGACAATAAAAAAAAAGGCTGAAAGTTACACATGAGCCACGTCAGGGATGGTCTTTACATCCTACTAAAGAATTTGTGTTTTATCTTGAAAGATATTTGGAGGGGCTTAGAGAATTTTCAACTAAGGAGTGATACTTACATGAGCATGTGCACACACATACATACACACTCAATCTGCAGCAATGTAAAGAATGGATTAAAGGAGGTCAGGAAAGAAGGTCTATAACTCCTTTAGTTGGCTATTTTGTAATCCAGGTGAGAAATTGGGAGACTCAAATAAAACAAGAGCAGCATAGAGACCATGGAGGCAGTAGATAGATTTAGACGTCATCATTAAGGAAAACATGTTGACAGAATTTAGCGACCTATGGAGCAGAAGATAAGGGATTAGGAGGAGTTAAGGGTACTGACTGTATTTCTGGCTTGGGCAATTAAAGGAGATGATCGTGTTGGGGAAGAGAATGCAGGACGAGTAGATACAGGAGGGAAGGAAGCTGAGTTCTCTCAGCTCACCATATTTTAGGTCTTAAAAGACACCAAAACAGAGCTATTCAATAGGCTGTTAGATATACATAGGGTAACCATATTTACAGATTTGCCTAGGACAGTTTTTATTTATGATTATTGTCTCTAGAAACATTATTAATAGTACCACCTTTCACTCCTCCAAAATATTCCAGTTTTGTTAATAAATTATAAGGTTGCCCTGGTCATATAGGACTGGATTTTATGTCATATGTGTTCAGTTTAGAAATAAGATTTTTAGTGTCATCATTATACAGGTAATTAAGTAAAGCTGGGTTAAAAGATGGGATCATTGAGGGGAGGGGCATGCTTGAAATGTAGTTGAGGATGGGAATCAGGAGTCTCAATAGGGGGAAGGAAATGTTCTAAAACTGATTTGTGTGAATAGCTGTAAAACTTGGTAAATTTACTAATAATCATTTAATTGTACACTTAAAATGAATTAATTACATGGTATGTAAATTATACTTCAATAAAGTTATTTTTTAAAAAAAAGATGGGATCATGCAAATGGAGATTTTAATGGAAACTGGGAAATGTCAACACTAAGAGAAAGGTGGAAGAATAGGGTCCCAAAAAAGGAGAACAGCAAAAAGTATCTAGAGAGTTGGGGGGGGACTAAAAAAGAATATTATTTTAAAAACCAAGGGACAATTTTTTCAAGTTATCCTCTCTAGAAGACTATAAACTTTTTAAGAGGAGAAGCATTTTCCACCATAATTAGTGCCAGTGTCTCCTGTAGAACCTTATATGTAGAAGTATTCAGTAGATGTCTGATGATTAATTAGTGGAAAGATGTGATGTCTGTTCTTAAGGAGCAAAAATCCTTATCAAAGCTATCTTAGTTCAGGCTACTATAATAAAAGTGTGATAGACTGGTTGGCTTACACAACAAAAATTTATTCCTCACAGTCCTGAAGGCTGAGAAGTCCAAGATCAAGGTGCCAGCTGACTCTGTTCTTGGTGAGGGCCTTCTTTCTGGTTTGTGAATGGATATCTTCTTACTGTATCCTGACATGGTAGAAAAAGAGATCATCTGTCTCATGTCTCTTCTTATTAGGGCACTAATTCCATCATGAGTGCTCTATCCTTATGGCCTTATTACTTCCCAAAATCCCTAAATCCAAATACCATCATGGTGGGGATTAAGGTTTTAACTTATGAATTTGAGTGGGGTTGGGGGGGACACAAACATTCAGTCCATAGCAAAGGCCCAGCTTCAAAAACGTGAAATTCTTACACAATAAAAACCTTTAGTTTCAGGAGCTATGATACAAATCAATTCTTCTTCTGAAATAGAGTACACATTATAGCTCTAACAACATTATGTACTCTATGTGATTCTTCTTTCTTGCTTCAAATGACATACAGGGAGATCTGTCTTTGTCCATAATTCTCACAAATACTGTCTTCTCTTAGCTTTTACTGCTCTATATTATCTTTCAGTGTAGAGATTTCAGTTTTAAAAGTATTGCCCTTCCTACTGTTTATGTGTGCCTAACAACTAGAATTATTTCCCCCTATCATTCTTATATTTTCCTGCCATTTCCACTGCATCTTGCCAAAAACAAAAACAGCAGCCAAAATCTTCTTTAAAAAAATGCTAACCTCTTGGCAAATCTAGAAGTTAACTATTTGCTATCCATATAGAACATGCATGATGATTGGCCAAAAAAAAAATTATAAAGAATGTGCACCATCTGGGGGATGGACACGCTTGAAGCTCTGACTTGGGTGGGGCAAGGGCAATATAGATAACCTAAACATTTGCACCCCCATAATATGCTGAAATAAAAAAACAAGAATGGAACAGCTAACTCAAACGTTTTTCCCTGTTCTCAAGAAAAACAAAAAATCTTACTTGACCAGGTTTATTTATACAAAACTAAATATTCTCATGAACAATAATTTACATGAATCCTCTAAGAGTTGGGAGTTTATCATAATTCAGAACATGAATTGATATTTCACAATCTTAATCTCAAGTAACATTTATCTTAACATCAACAACTTATCTGTGCTAATGGTAACCGCAAGAAAAAAAATAAACAAAAGGAAACAAAGAACAGGCTCCCTATTACTACATAAGGCATAATGGGCATAGTTTCTGAGAAATCTGTGGGGTTGAAACTGGTATACAGTAAATTCTCAAAAACTGTCAGTTTCTTTCCTTTTAATAATAAATAAGAATGCTTCTGAAAATAATGAGAAGAAGAATCTGGTTGGTTTACCGGGCTCATATGGATAATCCAGACTGAACAGGATGCCTGGTGCCATACATGAACGTGGTGAGTATTGGTAAGCCTGAGGCAATGAAGAAAGAATCTACCCATATGCATTTGGCTGGATGAGTATACAACCACTGTAATATGCATTATCTTCCCTGTTGTATCAATTTTGATGGGCTTTATGATAGAGTCTGACTCTAGGGTCTTCTCTACACTGGTATGACATCTTTTGCTAGGTTCAATGCAATATTATTTAACCCCGGCCCACTTCCCATCTACATTATAGACTGAGTTTCAGCTTCCTGTTTCATGATAGACATCTTTTAGTAATCTTGTCACACAGAGTTGTGACTTCATAAAACAGATTATGAAGTAAGAAAAGGTATTTGGACTTGTAGCAACTTTGGACCTGTAACAAATCTTCAACACCAACAGAAGAATTTTGCATTATATTTAATGGGTAACAGTTAGTAACTTTTAATTTTTAACCAGTGTCCTGACATTGTGTAAGGTTGGGGAGAGGTAATCTGATAACCTTCAAAATAAATCAGAAAAAAAAAATAAAGTAGGAAGAGGAACCTAGATGATGACTTAATAATTCTGGGACTAGATTTTGGGAAACATGGTGCGTAGGTAATTTAATTTATTATTCAGGTATACCTGGGCTAAGTTTAACATAGTTATTGATATTTTCCCAGCAAATCAGAATTGTGATTCTTTTCATTAGTGTTAACAAGGCTTTACAAAGGTAGTATGTTAAAAATAGCAACAACACAACTTTGTGATTGTGATACTAAACTTAGTGTAATCTTATCCATTACAAATTAATTTAGACATAACAGTTCTACCTTAGATTCTGAAAAGCGAAATTAACCCAACGAAATTGCGTGGCTAAGCTAAATTTTCAGTCTTCTGAGTAATCACCATAATTGGAATCAGCTGGAGATGGCAAAGTTTTAACTTGTGAAGCAGGATAATATTTTGAGATATCAATTGAGGTTTTTTTCCTCTTATAAATTTCCTTGAGCCCATTACTCTTCTCTTGACCATTTAGTATCTTTAAGGGGAGATGAACACAGTCAAGAAGTCAATTGAGCTTCTGAAGGAAATAAAAATGAAAACAGACAAATAGCAGAGACAATATTTCTGAAAGTCATGGTTTTCGATCTCAAGAGCCATGAACTTGGGAGAGAGACAAATTGTTTTGTTTTTGATTTTTTTTATTACAGAGACTTGTCATGTATATTACGACTCAACAGTCTGAGACTTGAGTAGTAGAGAATAAAAAAATGAGGAAATGTGTAGGCAGATGCACCCGATGGGGAAGACTCACTGAATCTTCTCATTTAATCATTTATTCATTCAACTAACTTCTCTGGAGGCTTATCATGTTCCAGTCACTGGTCTGGATGCTGAGGGTATAGCAATAATTAAAATAGGCAAAAATCACTCTCTCAAAGATATCACATTCTAATTAGTAGAGACAGATAAAAAATGAGATAACTCAGTAAAATCTTTAGTGTGTTATGTGGCGACAAGTATGAAATTAATGGATGTAGTACAAGAGTAGCTCAAAATTGACTAAGATAAAATGGACACCCAAACGAATCTGGTTTCAGGATGATGAGAACACAGAGTATGTAGTCATACTGATCAAAGACCATCATAGGAAGTTGTGGATCTAAGCAAAGAGCTTAATGTGTAAGAACCTGGTGGACTAAAGTATGTTAGAGAGAGGTGAGCAAGGACAGGAGTTTTCTGACAAAACTTATGCTTCTCCCCCAATACCTGCATAGTAGACTGATTGCAAAAAATGTTTAAAATATGTTACCCCTATCTATATTTACATTCTTTGCAGTGTGACTTTGTAGCAACTCCCATAAAGAAGTAGAATCTATTTCCCCAACTCTTGAAACTGGCCTGGCCTTGACTTACTTAGGCCAACAGAATGAAACACAGTGGTGATTTGCCAGTTCTGAGCTGGAGCCTCAAGAGACTATGAGTTTTTTTTCTACATACCCTTTTGGAACACTGTCACTACCACATGAACAAGCCTAGGCTACCTGGCCAGAGGATGAAAGATCACTCACAGGAGAGCTCAGTTATTCCAGTAAAAGCCATCTTAGACCAGACTGTTGACAGATGACCACCAGATAAGTAAGTGAACCCCAGAAAAATCATCAGGGCTTCAGATACCTATTTGAACCCAGCTGAGATCATAAGAAACAACTAGCTGATGACTTATGCGCAATAACTCATGTTTATTATTGTAAGCCACTGAGTTCTGTGGTGGCTTGTTATACAGCAATAAATAACTGATATACCCAGGAAAATGTATGAATTCTGGATGAATTCTTCAGGATCTTATAATACCCCTGGGTAGAGTGAAGAAAGGTAGCAAAGTATTGAATTAATTGAGTTCAAGTGCTGAGATGACCACATTTAAATCTGGAAGTAATTAAGGTATTATGTAATTAAATATGAAACGTCCAATGCTGAATCAAAAGTTTAGTTTATTATATCTCAAACAAGAAGCAGTACAATTAATCAAAATATGTGCCTAAACTGTCAACACAGTGTTGCCATCTTAACGGTAGCTTGTTTATGCTAGCAGTGAAGAAGCCTGGAGAGCAAGTGGTGATGAAATTACAAAAGGTATTTTCCACAGCTTGTTGAGAACTCAGTATTTTTCCTTGCAAGAAGTGGTCCAAAGCCTGGAAGAAGTGGTAGTCAGTTGGTGAAAGGTCTGGTGAATATGGTGGATGACAGAGAATTTCCAAGTCCAGCTTCTATAGTTTGAGCAGCACTGTTTGTGCAACATGTGGTCAAGCGTTTTCTTGCAAGAGGATTGGCCTGTCTCTATTGACCAATCTTGGCTGCTCAATCACAAGCATCCCCATCATTTTGTCCAGCTGGTTGCAGTAGACATCCGCTGTAATTGATTGACCAGGTTTCATGAAGCTGTAGTGGATAATACCAGTGCTGGACTACCAAACAGACACCATTAGGTTTTTTTTTGAGGAATATTCAGTTTTGCACTATGTTGTGGCACTTCATCTTTATCCAACCAATGTGATGAACACTTGCGTTTGTAAAAAAGAATCCATTTCATCACACATAACAATATGGCATAGAAATGGTTTGCCTTTATGTAACAAAACCACATTCTTTGCTTTGTGACAGCAAAGAAAGGCAAGCTTTGAGACAATTTCTCTTTTGACACTTGTTTAATTCATGTGGTACCCATCTATCCAGCTTCTTTACCTTGCTGATTTGTTTCAAATGGTCTGATATTGTTGGAATAGTAACATCAAATCTTGCTGCTAATTCATGCATAGGTTGAGATGGATTCGTTTCCACTACAGCTTTCAGCTCATCACTATCCACTGTGGTCTCAGGTCATCCATGTGGCTCACTTTCCAAACTAAAATTACCAGAATGGAACTTCTCAAACCATCAGTGTACTGTGTGTTCATTAGCCACATCCTTCCCAAACACTTCAATGATATTTCAATCTGCACTGCATTGGTTCCATGATGGAATTCACATTTGAAAATAACACGAATTTTTGACTTAGCCATGGTTTCACAAAAATTGCTCTAAAAAATTTGAAAGATAATCACAAGCCAAAATGTGTGTTTGAAAGACTGAGGATGTACCTTCACAATAAAAATAAAACAACAAGTGTCAAAGTGAAATGTCAGAGATATCAATTGTCAATATTTAAGGAAATTGGACATTTCATACTTAATAACCTATACTTTGGATTGGTAGACATGGGGTTTGTGAACTAAAGTTCTGTATGAAATAAAGTCACACACTCACACACACACACATACACATCTCTGAGATGCAATTGTAAATTGTAAACTGGTTACACTTCTGCTAAAATAATTTCACTTATATTAGTGAGGCAGCTGCTCCAGAGAAATTAATGTTGTCATTAGGCAGCCATGTCCTTCAGAGACCACAGCACCTGGTATACCTAATGGTTTCTGAATCAAAGGGATAATTATTTCAAGAAATCTGTAACTCTTGTTTCCATAGCACATTATTTAATTTTAAAAAATGAGAGTATTCCTTCTGTGTACAATGGGTAGCTTCTGAAAGGAAAATGTGAAATTAACCCTAGACCATAGCAAAGATTGCTCAGTTTGTAGTGTCATCAACAAGACAACGGATTTCCTCATCCTCTGTCACCTATGTTACCTAGAGTAAGGGGTTGAAAAGAAGCCCCTGTCTATATTTGTTATTGATTATACAAATAATATTTAAGTATCTACTGTCCTCAACCAAAACCTTTGATTAAAAGACGGTAACTGGAAACCAGGCTAGTGTGTATAAGGGAACAGGGTGAGTTTTAGATAGTATCAGCCAATGCTAGAAGTTAGAAGTCAATAAATTAACAAAACTAGGACCTGACAAATGATGATTCACAACAAAGCAAATGAAAGGAACAACAGTTGAGAAAATCAGGAAGACTTTTCTAAATAATATTACTTTTCTTCTACTTGTTTTTTTGAGAACATTCAGGGCTACTGTATTTCACAACTCCAAGAGTCAATTTCATATCTTGGACTATGCACTTGATACTCCCTGGAGTTGTGCTGTGTATAGCCCAGACTGTATGTGGTTGACATGAATATAGGACTAACTTTGGTGGTGTCACTTCAGGAGAAAATGTGGGCCAGTCAAGGATTTATAGATGAATTATTTGAAGCTACTATGTGCTGGGCACTTTGCTCCTGTTATGAAACTTGATTGTGTAATCATTAGTAATTATAATTACTATTTATTAATAATTATGATATAATAAATGATAATATATAGTATTCAAAGCTCCAAAGTAGTATAAGAGAAAACACTTACATTTTTGCTGCTCAAGGTATCGCCAACCACAGATCTGCAGTATCAGCATCACCCGGAAACTTGTTAGAAATACAGAATCTCAGGACCAACTCTAGACCTGCTCCCCACACAGACCTATTGAATCAAAACCTGCATTTTAATAAGATTCCCCAGGTAATTTGTATGCACATTAAAGCTTGGGAAACACTGACCTATATAACATTCAGCAATGTCACATGTCATACTATTTTTTAATTTCCAAGGCTATACCCCAACGTGGGTAATGAGGAAGTCTGCATTGCCCAGTAGGTCATGAAAATCATTTAGAACTCTAAATTAGTTTGAAAATCATATTAAGCCATGAAGCTATTCCCAGAAAAGAAAAAGTACATAGAAACAAAAATGCCTATACATTCAAGATGTCCCAAAAGCATCCATCCTTTTGTCATAAAGAAGTGGGATCTATATTCCCTCCCTTTGAATCTGGGTGGGCCTGTGACTATCACAAAAGTAATGCTAGGTGACTTATAAGGCTAAATAATAAAAGGCTATACAGCTTCTGACTGGACTCCTTGGTTTGCTTTGGAAACTAGTCACCATGCTGAGAGAAAGCCAAGCAGTCACATGGAAGAGCCACATAGAGGTGATCTGGCCAATAGCCAGCATTAATCACCAAACATGAAAAATGCATCTTCATATGATTTCAGACCCCCAACCTTTGAGTCACCCCCAGACTTCCAGCTGCCCTAGCTTCTATCACATGGAGCAAAGATGAGATGTCACCACTGAACCCTTCCCAAACTGCCGATTTGTGAGACAAAGAAATAATTATTGTTGCTTTAAGTCGCTGAGTTTGGGCAGTTTGTTATGTAGGAATAGATAACCAGAACAGATGAGCCCCAAGTAAGGACAACTGCCTAAAAATTCCCTCTCAGTATTGTCATGGGAAGTGCAACCTCTTTCTAGCAAGGTCCAAACCTGGAAAACAAGGAACTTGACAAAATCATGTTTCATTTCCTTTCCTTTCCCACTGGACCCTAAAAAACTTATGAAAATGAAATGTCAAGAGCAGCCCTTGGTATCTCATCACCCCTCAGGCCAAAAACCCACTATCTCTAGAACTCAAGATGATAAAATATGTCTTTGTAGAATGCTACACAGCTTGGTAGTCTGTAAGGTTAAAATACTGTTTATAGCTAAATCCTTATATTCTGCAATTAGAAGGTCACTCCAGAGTCCAGTTAACTGTCTTCCTTTATCTATTTATTGTCTCATATACTCTGAGACTCTCTCCCTCACTAATCATATGCCCCATATGTTGCTCATGTCAACAAAGAGACTCTAAATAATTATAAAAAAAACTTTCGCCAGGAAGGTACATGTGAGTTCCAATAAAAATGTCTGGTCAAGATTGTTCAGTGACATGCTTATAATTCAGTACTTTAGTTCTCCACTGTCCATTACGGTAGCCACTACCCACATATCGCTATTTATATTTAAGTTAAACATATTAAATTAAATTATAAATTCAATTCCTCAATTCAAATTATTAAATTAAATTGAGTTCAATAAATTTGACTTACTGAATTTATAAAAAGTATAAATTCAATTCAATTCAATAGTCACATTTCAAATGTTCAGTAGCCACATGTGGCCAGAGGTTGCATTACATTGCACAGATTATGACATACTGCATTGCACAGATAAAGGACATTTCCTTCTTCACAGAGATTTCCGTTGAATAGCACTGCTCTAATTATCTAATATTAACTGGAAAAATTATCTTTTTTAATTCAAG
Source organism: Lepilemur ruficaudatus (assembly GCA_963574885.1). Lineage (NCBI taxonomy): Eukaryota > Metazoa > Chordata > Mammalia > Primates > Lepilemuridae > Lepilemur > Lepilemur ruficaudatus. The sequence goes on from CAUYRT010029584.1 coordinate 23,832, forward strand.
TACACTTTTAATCTACCCTTTGGTGATAAAAGGGCCTGGCTTGCTTGCCAATTACTAATTTAAAAGTAAACTAAAATTTCAAGGTTAGAGTAGATTGAAGATTGCATTGGATCCAGTCCATGTCTTGGAATTTTCTTTTTTGGAACAACAAGAAAAAATCCTGTTCACCAAAACCAACAAAATGTACAGTATCAGCCTTGTTCTATAAAACCAATTTATATTATATATTCCAAAAATGGATATGATTAGTTGGGCCTTGGCTAATCAAAATTTTCCTGGATGTACCTGATGGCGATTCATTGATATTTAAGTAGGAAGGTAGTGCCTTTGAAGTAAACTGACTTGACATATGACAATTTCAATGACGGAAAATCAGGTTGAAATTTTTTTCTTCTGAAAAAGAAGTAAAATAATTCTTCTAGAAACACAGGAAAGCATCTTTCTCAGAAAACATCTCTTCAATACCAAAGAACTTAGGAAAAAATATCTCTTCCCTTTCCCTAAAAACATGATAGTTCTTACTTCATTTCTATTCAAGAGAACATAGAGGTCAAAATGGACAATTCATCCAGATTACATTTTTGCCATGAAACAAATTTACAAATCTCAATCACTAACCAGAGTACATCAGGTGCATCTTATTCCTGAATTTTAAGGATAATTTAGGAATTGTCTTATTGGTTAAATCTATATAAAAGAGATTAGCCTATACTTGACCTTTATAACAGCGATCTCTTTAATTCTTAAAAACATGAGATCAGAAGGTAAGCATGAACAAATTGTTAACTCATTGTCTTTTTTTGTTATTTTTGGAGGGAACTTATAACAAAACTCTGATAATACTTCCTCTAGATTGTAGTCTCTTAGACTAGTGGAAAGGAAGAGGTTTGGTAATATATGTGGAAGCAATGCAAATACAGTAGAATTACATTTTGGGGGGATGAGGCCAAAAGGTTTTTCCACAATCTCTCTGCAATACTGCAATAGTCATTCCACTCAAAAATTAAAAGCTTACTGCTCTAAATCTAAAAACTACAATGGTACACAGATCATAAAACTCTGGAAAGCAGGGACTATATTTTAAACAGTTTTAGAGTATAATATGTACATAAAGGAGAGATTTTAAAAGTCATCTGAAGTTGAATGAATAATATTATAAAAACCAAAAGTCAGAAATGTCACTAAGATATAAAGCAGCATTTATAATAGTATTTACAGTAGGAATATATATGTATTCTGGTTAAGCATTTGGTCCAGAAAAGTCTGTGTAATTAATCACTCCTGTGCTTATATATTCAATATTCAAACAAAAAAAATCCCTATTGGAAGATGCCAATAGAGTCCCTTCAACTTTTAATACATGAAGAATGTGAAGAGGACTTACAGAAAAGGAATAAAAATGATTAAAGATTCAGAAATAGGATTTAGGAATAAAGGTCAAATGATTTGACATTATTTAAACCTAAAGAAAAGAAGGGCATGAGGAATTTTAATAATGATCTCCAAATCATGAAGGCTTATTACAAAAGGAATGGTTTTCCATCTCTCAAATTGACAGAATAAGAGGAAATGTTGAAAGATAAGTAGACCTGCTATTTTCTGGTGGAATGCTGTGATACATTCTGTCACAAGCTTAGAAAACACTGCTTTCAGGCTGTAGAATGAAAAAATCTTAAAGTCACAGAAAAATCACTGTCAAAGAAGAAAGGCAAGCTCCCCTGTATAGTCCCTTCTACTCCTTCCATCTTAACCTTATATTAATAATTTCATTTTTGCCACTAGGAGAGGAAGTAATAGTCACACTCTTCACTAATGTCACATAAACAAAACACCTTAGCAAACCACCCCCTGTCACCACCATAACCACCAATCTTTTTTTTATCCAATCAAAATTTATTAAAGCACAGAAGAAAGAAGAAGACAGACAAGTCATTAGGGAAAGAACTAAAAGACTTGAGTCTTCAATACCTAAAATTTGAACACTGGGTAAGTGATGGAAAAAAGGCATGTCATTGAAGTTAAACAGAATTTAAATTCTATCTCAGATATTTACTAACTGATAATATTCCCCAAATATTGCTTTCATGGATTCAATCAATGCATATTTAGTGAGCACCTACTGTGGTGTTGAGCACTGTTCAGGCCTCTGTGGAAATATCAGTGAGCAAAACATAATAACCCCTGTCCTCATGCAGCTTACTGTGTAGGGTCTTGTATGCTATTACAAAATGACTTTGGCTTTTATTCTGAGAAAATTTTTAACAGAAGAGTGACATGATCTAGCAATCATTTTTTAGGAGATTACTCTGGATTCTAGGGAGAGAATCAACTTCAGAAAGGCATGAATGGAGTGAACAGATTAGATAAAAGACTAATGCAATAATCCAGACAAAAGATGATGGTGGTATGAACCAAGATGGTAGCAGTGGACGTCGTGAGAAGTGGTCTGATTCTGTAAATATGTTGAATGTAGAGTCAATATGATTTATTAGTAAAATGGATTCAAGGTATGATAGAGAAATCAATACCTTGCAGCCCCAAGGTATTGTGCCAGAGCAACTGGAAAGACAGAATTGCCATTAACTGAGATGGACCAGACTGTGGGTTTAACAGATTGTGTGGGGAAGATTTTAAACTAATGTTTGAGTTGCCTATTGAAACACAAGGCAGAGATGTTGAGAGAGCAATTAGATGAACTTCACATCTCTGAACTTTGTTCTATTTATCTATAAAATTGAGTAATAATAGTTATCTTTAAGAGATCTGAGAATCAAAGAGATGTAAAGCACCTGGCACATAGTAAGCAATCAGTAGAGTGAATGGTAAGCATTATTATTATCCAACAAAACTACACTAATGTCAGCAGGGGACACTAAGATCAAGAAGCCAAGGGACAATTAATTATGGTCACAAATATGCTGTAAAACAAACAGCCATAAAATCTCAAAGGCACACAACAATAAATATTTATTTAGCTGTTTGTCAGCTGATTTAGGCTGATCTAGTCTGGGCTAACTCATGTGTCTGCTGCCAGCCAGAAACTCAATTGATTTAGGCCAGTGTCACCTGGGAGTGGCTCTGCTCCATGTGGCTCTCATTTTCCTTCTGGGACCAGTATATTTCTTCCATAGTGAATGAGAGATGCTCAAGAGAGGAGTACTGAATAGTTATGAAAAGTGATTTTGTTGTAATATATTACTTGATTTCATATTAACTAAAACTAATTCCAGTACAAAGCAGCCTTAGGAGGCCATCTCTAAACCCCATTGGTCAGTTTGGAACTCCCAATACTATACTATTGCCTCCTAGTGACAGGGATTCATCCTGGAGGCACTTGTTCAAGGGCCACCTTGCTCAAAAAGTGATTTAAATTGCACATAATATAATAAGTCATCACAGATCTTCATGTCATCAGCAATCTGACCACATTATTGCAGGAGATACTGGATTAGCAGTGAAAGATATTTTCAACTTTAAATACAGTGAAAAAAAATGCATGTGTCTTGCTACTATAACAACACAAATGGCCAATCTTTTCTGAGTCACCAAAATGTTTCTAGCTCATCGCTAATGATTACTAGGATTCAGGTTCAACCTCAAAAGTGATTAGTTAGCTTTCACTAATTACTCACTTTATTTCTTTGCCTGATTTCTTAAAAATCTTGGCTGATGATATATTATTGGAGGGGCTTTAAGAACTGGGCTATGTTTCTTCAATTAAATCATTTTTATGAACTGACGTTTTCACTGAGGGAGTAAATGTACCAACTAGTACAAGTTAATACTAGGGTATGAAATGTAAATGAACTTATCTGAGATATGAAAGGCTACGTTATCTATGTTTAGTCCTGCTTATATTATGTATGCATACATATAGCATATAGATTTAAATATAGTTTATGAGGATGGAATTATGGTTTAATTATTAATTAAGCAATATGTAGCAAGGCAACAGTTCTGACATTTATGAGAAAATTAAATTTCCAACATAGAAAGCATAAGATACAGTCGGGTGCATCCAATCCCCCAAGGATGTGATTATCTAATGATAAACCATGTTTTCTGCAGCTGCATGATTGCTGTTACAAAAAAATGTTTATTATAAGTAAGATTGTGTTCTTTTTTGTATGGCGAATAGATGAAGTTGGTCGTACAGAATATCAAACAGATGTTTCAACCAAATTGTGTGTCTTCAATGGATTAATTCTTGCTATTTAAACTGGACTACATCTGAAAGCAGATACAGTCTATATGAGGAAAATGTAAATACTTCTAAAGCAAATTTCACATCGCTGTAAAATAACAAATAGCTAGTAAAGGTACAGATGCAGGCAGTTTTAAGCTTTCCAGCTTCATTTTGTATGTACATATACACAAAAGCTCATGAGAATAATACTGACTCAGGATGATTTGGGAAATTTTTCCATTAGTAGGACTAGTTTTGCTGTGATTCCACCATCTGTGAGAGGACTGTCAGAGATTAGGCACAAGATCTTTTTTTTTTTTTTTTACTTAGTACAGAATAAATCTAACTTTTTATAAAAAAAAATAATCCTGAAATCTTAATCTCAGTCTTGGTAGCCCCGCTATATGCTAAACAATTTAGAAGACATGTATATGTACTACCTCAATTCATCTTAATCATAACCTTGAAAAGCTGTTTTTGCCATTACTACAAGCTAAGGTCCAGATACATAAAGCGTCTTACCCGTTGTCCCACAACTAGAATACAGAAACACTTGAATTTGAAACTAAGTTCTGTCAGATTTCAAAACCCACGTTCCTTTCCATTACGTCATCATGCTGGCTATTTTCCATTCGTCCCATCCAGATCTACTTTCCACCCTTCTCCGTTCTGCTTTTGGTCCATGGAGGCTGATCTGTATGCACTACATCAACACGCCCCACCTTGTCTTCTTGCTTGTGGTGGGGTTTGGCCAAAAGAAGTTCCAGAAGGAGTTCTGCAGCTACTGTCTGGAAACCTGCTCATTTTCTCTCACTCTTTCTCTTTCTCTCTTCCTCTGCCCCCCTAGATTACAGTAACACTCCTCCACTCCTTGCTCTTTTAGGCAATGGTGGCAATACCTCCCCAATTCACTGTACTTTCTCTCCTGGTACCTACCCCTATGCAAAGATTTCCTTTATTACATTATCTTCAAATTATTTAATCTTACTGTTCCTTCTGTTTCCTGCTGGCACTCAGACATAGCCATTTTTTGTAATTTATTAGGCAATATTCTGTAAATTTTAGTTTGACTTTAATCTTTCAACAACAGTTCTTAAGCATAATTATCATGTTCCAGATATGGCTATATACCAGGGACACCTAGAGATAAAGCATGACCCTGCCTTCAGGAAACTCATGATCTAGGACATCAATATATTTTTTATAAATAGCATTATAGAGGAAGTTACAGAGGACAGAGACTCAATCCAAACACAAGAGTCAGAGAAAGCTTCACACACAGGTAATGCCTGAGCAGGGCCTTAAAAGGATGCACAGGAATTGTTGGGCATGACATGGGAGTTATTGGAAGGGCATTTCAATCAGAAGGCCCAGGGTTTCAAAGGCATACAGGCTTGAGAAAGCAAGAGATGGAGGTGAAGGGAGAGATCGCAAGCATGGCAGGTCTTTCAACATGCCTAGTGCCTAAAGCTCAAATAGAGTTTTGGCCAGAGGTAGTCCTGAAGATGTAGACTGGTGGTTTCTAATGATGAAGGGCTTTCTAGTCTGTCTTAGGCAGTTTTAGTTAAATCTTGAAGTATTACAAATAGAATAGGTATATCCCCCACCTTGCATTTTAAGAAAGTAATTCTGAAATAAAAAGGAGTGGATTCAAAGGAGCAAATCATGAAGACCAGTTCACAAGAAATTATAGAAGTTTGAGTCAAAAGTTATTTTGACTTGAAATGGTAATGGAAATTATAGAAGAGGTAGATAGAAAATTTCTTCTTGGTGGATTGGCCTATCTATATACAGAGAATTAAGCTATGCACACACACATGCACACACACACACACACACACACACACAGTCTATATATAATGGGATTAGATAGAAATCAAGGATGCCTCCCAAATTTCTGGTCTGGGCCATCAGGTGGAAATCCCCTAAATATCAGAGTTTATGAACTGCAACACTATTGACATTTTGTGCCAGATTATTCTTTGTCATCCGTGGGGGTGGGGGAGGAGACATCCTGTGCATTATACAATAGTTAGCAGCATCCCTGGCCTCTACTCACTAGATACCAGTAGCTCCCCCTCCAAGTTGTGAAAACAACAAAAAAGTCTCTGTGCATTGTCAAATGTTTGGGGGTGGGGGGCAAAATCACTCCCAGTTGAGAACCAATGCCTAACATGGTAGCATAGGGCTAAGAACTGACTTGTGTAGCAAAACAATGAGTGCCACTTTGGACATAGGAAATTTGAAGTTTTTATTATAGAAAAGTTGTTTATATAAACAAGAAGGGAACCCAGAAAACCTTGGCTGGAGAATTCCATTTAAGGACATTGGTACACAGATAGTAGAAATCCTTGGAGAAATTGAGATCACTTTGGGAATGCGTGGGAAGCTATCTGATGCTTTTTTAACACATTTCAATCTTGAAATTTATGAAGGCCATCTGAACTTTTAGGAAAGTAAAGCAATCATACACACTAGAAATATACAGCCTTTTGTTTTTTACTTTCCAGAATCTGTAACCTGTCATAAACCAATTTAAAAATACATGCTTAATCAATCAGCCTTTGGTTTGTCTGTGGAGAAATAGCTTATCAAACAAACCTTGGTGTGTGCTTATGTGTGTGGAATAGTTTCTACCTTCACTGCCTTCCCACAACTACCTTGAAACATAAAGGGGAATAGCACTTATCACTAAAATATCTGTTTTGAACAAATAGTTAACATTGTCTACAACTTGAGTGGAAAGCAGCGGAGCAGGAAGTAGAACTTAATGGTATATGATTTTTTGTCAGGTACTTTTTTTTGTTAACACAATATGTATGTTTCTAAGTTTTATAATAGCACCTGCAATCCACATCAACACCCTCATAATAATAGCTAATGTCATTGAGAACTTACTAGGTGCCAGAAACCCTGAGAATTTTATAGGTACTGTCTCATTTAATCTTCCCCAAAACCCTAGGAGCTAGACATTGTTATTATCCTCTTACCAAGAAGGATAGAAATGTTTAGAGAGTTAACTAAACTTGTCCAAGGAAACACGGCTGGTAGATACCAGAGCTAGAACTGGAATGCTGGTTGGTGCCATTCCAAGCCTCCCTCTTAAACACTATTCCACATTTTCTCAGTCTCATATATCTATAGATACATGGCAAATAAAAAAGTAGGGTGCTACCCATTTGACTCAATAAAATAAAATGACTGTTCAAAATTGTCGTTTTTCAGATATTTAATGCACAAGTGTACTCAGTACTGAGACTACACATTGTGTCAAAAAGACCCTGAGCTTTTTTAGTTCTTATTTTATTCTGACTAGCATTTCATTTAGTTATTTACATTATCTTCCCCATTCAATTTTAAACTCTTTGCAAGCAGAAACTGTGTCTTTATAACTCTTATAACACGATGTTGTATTGATTGACACATGGTAAGTGCCCCAAAACCGTTCCCTGATTACTTAATTATAAATCAAGGAATGGATTAGGTTCTAAATGTCTGGTGGTGAACTCATTCCTGCATATTGTAGTAATAGTCCATTGTATTAAACTGTGCTTCTGGCTGTTTCTTTTAAATAGCAAATAAATCCTGTTTAACTCTCACAGGGAAAGATGGCCCCCAAAATTTAATTATTTGACCTGATAAAATATTCCGTGTAAAGAAGAAAATTATTTTTATGACTTTTTTTTTGAGCCTGGCCCTTTGTTGGATAAATTCCTTTGGGAAAACAAAACATTTGGGCAGATATTTAGCTTTGTTCCCAGTTTACACAGTCCAGAGAACAGAAGATCAAGACAGGTGAGGCACTTAAGCTTTGGTGCCAGACAAATGCAGGTTCAAATGCGACAATTGTCATTTAATAGCTGTGTGATCTTGGGAAAATTATTTATCTATACTAGGTCTCAGGATAATTTTTCCTCTTATCAAAATGGAGATATTAGCAACCTTATTAGGATTCTGTGAGCATCAAATGAAATAATATACCCAAAGATTGTTATTTCCCACAGCGTGGGGAATATAGCATTCTAGTTCTGAGGCCATTGATGAACCAGGTCGAAAATAGTTTCTGCCTTCATGGCATTTACTCTATAGTAGAGGAGGGGAAGAATATATAATGAAGATACTTATTTGAAGAAAATAACTACCACACACAGCATTAAAAAGCTATTGAGATGAGGAGGAATGGCAGTGGGAGTATATATTTTATCCAGAGGAAAATGAGAAGCCATAGAAACTTTTTAAGCAGAGGCTCATTCAAATCTGGTTTATATTATTAAAAGTTTTCTTTGGCTACTGTATGGGTCATGGGTTGGAGGGAGGTAAAGGTAGAGAAAGGGAAGGATTTAGAAAGATACTACAATAGTCCAGATGACAGATCATAATTGCTTGGATTAGATGGGTGGCAGTAGGGATGGAGATGAATGGATGGAACTAATACATGTTTTGGATATAGAACAAACAGAATAGAAAGAGAGAGATAAAAGATGACTCCTAGGTTTCTGGCTTGAGTAATTCAGTAGGTGAGGATGATATTTACTGTGATGTACACCAGGACACATGCTAAAAAGTTAGACATGCTAAGTTTGTGCTGCCAGTGATACATGTCAGGGAGATAATCATATAGGCAGTTGGATACATGGAAATTTGAGGACAGGTCTGTGCTAGAGACATGTACTTGGAAATAATGAAAACAAGAATGGTTGTAATAGGAATTCTAGTCCCCTTTCCTCATATTTCCATACTTAACTTCTGCTCCATTTCCCAGGAGAGAACAATATTGGGAAAATAACTTGGCCCCATACCTATTTCCTACCTTCATTTCTTTCCAAGGAAGAAAAGATGGCTTTTATGATTAATAAAATTAGAATACAAAGTAGGCAAATATAGCTTAAACTCTTGAAATGCTCTGTCTTTTCGATGACTATGTGAAGAGCTTGAGTGTTCTGATACCCCTGGGTCAAGCCCAAGTCTACTTCAAGAAGGATGTATCATGATCCATCTTTTCCTGTGTCTGTCATCAGTGCTTGAAGCTGGATGGGTAGGTGTTTTTCGGGACTTGAAAACATATTCTCTCCCCTATTTCAGTGTTCCGATAGTAGGAAGTCTGATTTTAGCCCAGAACAACCCATGATATCCATGATTACTTATTACCCTAAAGCAACCACATTTAATATAATAAGGATGGAATAAATTGTGGCATTGAGAAAGAAAAGGAACAAAAAGCCCAGAAAATAGAAGTTGGGAAAGAGGAGAATCATATGAAAGAGAATGAGAAGCTAGAGAGTTAGAAGGAAAAGGAAAGAGTAGTCTCCTATTAAAAGGGGCTGAGTGTGTGTTTATGAGAGAGAGAGAGGGAGGTAGAGGAAGGGGAGAGAGGGAGAGGGAGAGAGATAAAGGACCTAAAAAAAAGGGGGGGGTGAGACATCAAAGCAGATAAGGATTCAAAGGTGCCTATTAGGCAAACAGAGAAGACAAAGGAAATTCTTTTGTATTAAGATATTTTTTTAAAGCAGTACAGATATCTCATTAAATGATGAAATGTTAGAAGGAATTCCTTTATTGTTAATAAGAAATCAAGGACCTAAGTGTAAGAGTAGTATAAAACTTAATAGAAGAAAACAGGAGAAAAATGAACTATTATATTTACTTTTGCTTGAAAGTGCTTTAATGCATGAGCTACAACACTTTTGTTATTCCACAATGAGGAGATAATGCTTAAATTACTAATATGCTTGGAAAAGCTAATGGCTGATGACATTTGCATTAAGACATAATTAATAATGTACCATCTCACAGTAAGTTCTTACAAATATTTCCAGGAGAAAAGAAAGCAGGCAGGAAGGTGGGCTGGCTAATCCAACAGCCTGCAGTTTGTGGTAAACAAGAAATTTCTATAAAAGAGAAATATACAAGCACTGACTTTTATGACTCTCTAAGGCACTAGAGCATTGAGCTCCACTTACTCTGTTCTTCTTGGAGGATCCCCATTGGCAGGGATAAGCCTTCTCTAGATGGCATTGATTATGAAATGGCTGAGCTGAAAGAATTTATAGTGTAAGACTCAAAAGTTAGATGCCTGCTGGGAATCAAACTCACTTATCTGGTAACTATGAAGAGATATTTAAAATGAAACTATTTAAGTAAAGAGGGATAATTTGTGCAGTTAACTTTCTCCCTAGTATCAAGTAAACACATGTGGGCTCTTAACCAAACTAATGTCAGTCCGTTCTTCTTCAGAAACAATAATGTGACCACAAGATTTTACACATGACAAAGCAATTCACATTGTAGATAAATAGTATCTGATTCCTAGTCTTTTTCATGAACAGAGATGGTTCTTCAAGCATTTTGACTCCTATAAGACTTTTGATTCCCATAGGAGTGGGGGATTTCTACATGGTTGTTGGAAATTCTTTGTTGGGAAACCTTATCATCAGTGAAGGGGACTGAAGATTCAGTCTTAACACAGATAATCAAAGCTCTAATCAATGTAGACACTAATTTTACCATACATCAACAAATTCCTTATTAGTGCTATCCAACAGAACTTTCTACAATCATGAAAATTTCCTTTATCTGTGCTTCTCAATACAGGAGCCAGTAGGCATGTATAGTTACTAAGAATATGAAATTTGGCTAGTGAAGCTGAGAAACTGAATTTAGAAATTTATTTTAATTTTGCTTATTTAATTACAGTTGTGTATCGCTTAACTATGGGGATACATTCTGAGAGATGTGTTGTTAGGTGATTTCATCATTGTGTGAACATCACAGAGTGTATTTATACAAACCTAGATGGTATAGCCTACTACACACCTAGGGTATATGGTATGTGCTATTATTCCTAGGCTACAAACCTGTATAGTATGTTACTATACTGAATACTGTAGGCAACTGTAACACAGTGATAAGTATTTGTGTATCTAAACATATCTAAACGTGGAAAAGGTAGAGTGAAAATATGGTATTATAATTTTATGGGCTCACCATCATATATGTGGTCAGTCATTGACTCAAAGTTGTCATTCAGTGCATGACTAGGTGTCTAGTGGTTAACAGATTATTCAGTTTTAGACTATTCAGCCCAATAATCTTGGTTTCATTGGATGTTGATAATTCATGATAGTTCATTTCCTATTTCTGATCCCCTGACTTTAAATAGAATGAATCTGAATTTCCTATTCAGGCAGGGAAAAACTTGGGCCTAAGCTTCCTTCTACAGGAAGGAACAAGATATAGAGAAAAGAGCACATAGCCTCCACTGCATAAAATAATAAAATTTCTTCTCTCTATAGCCCTAATCCTTAATATGCCATCCAGCGTCTCTTTGGAAATGCCTGCCTCTGTTTCCCTTTGTTCTGTTGGAGGTTTCTGAGATCCGGTGCTAGCCCTAATCTCTAATAAATAGTTGGTACTAAGGCTGTAGTGGAAATAATATTGGTAGACATTAAACTGATGTATTTTCATCTTAATTAATCTCAATCTTAAAGCTCCGAGTTCAAGAGCTAGGACAGCATTCCTTTCACAGGGTAAAGAAAATACCATTTCTGTTCATGACCATGAAGTTTACTGTCCTGCAGTATAAGGATGTGATGAAGGTCACAAACACAAATCCCACCTATTATAGGCTGAATTGTGCTCCCCCCAACAAGTTCTTTATTGAAGCTATCATCTCTGTACCTCAAAATGTGACTGTATTTGGAGACAGGACCTTTAAAGAGGTGATTAAATCAAAATGAGGTCGTTGGACCCTAATCCAATCTGACTGGTATCCTTTGTGAACCTAAATAAAATCTTACGGCTCACCTCCCACACCAGCTGACTGAATGGAACCCCTCCTGGCCAAGGGAATATCCTCAAACTAAATTGCCTGTCACAAGTAGGAAGGTCAGACATGCCTCCTCATGTGTCACTCCCTTCTTGGAGATATCCTCTGTAACTCATTAACAGGCCTAAGGCTATGCAAGACAAACCTGCAGGTCCTCAATTTACACAACAAATATGTAGGGTGGCTTGTCTCTGATTAACAGATTTACTTATCTTAAAACATTCCAAGCCTTTAGACAAGGTCTTCATTTCTTTAACAAATTGCAAGTCAAAGAGTGTTTAAACCCACCTATAACCTGTAAACCCCCACTTCGAGATGGCCCACCTTTTAGGGCCAAACCAATGTATGCCTTCCATGTGTTGATTTATGACTTTATCTGTAACCCCTGTCTCCCTGAAATGTATAAAACCAAACTGTGACCCAGCCACAGCAAGTGGCTGTGGTCAAGGCTTCTTGGGTGTGGCTCCGGGTCATAGTCCTCAAATTTGGCTCAGAATAAACCTCTCTAAATTATTTTTACAGAGTTTGACATCCTAGAAGAGAATATTTGGACATATGGACATTTAGACACCAGAGGTGAGCATGCAAAGGGGAAAGATCATGTGAAGACACAGCAAGAAGGTGACCATCTACTACCCAAGGAAGAGAGGCCTTAGGAGAAATAAATTCTTCAGACATCTTGATCTTAGATTTATAGCCTCCAGAATTGTAAGAATATAAATTACTGTTTTTTAAATCACTCAGTATGTGGCATTTTGTTATGGCAGCCCTAGAAAACTAATACACCAGGTCTTGACATATTGTGAGGGAGAAGGAAAAGGAAGAAAACAAGGGAAGTTTCTTATCCACACCCACCTCAGGCTCTCCTCCAACTCAATCCAAACTCAAAAGAATTAGAGGAAACAAGGGCTTTGGAAACATCAGGTAGAATGGTTATGTGTAAGAATGAGGTATGTGGGAAGCTGTAAACCCATAGGAAATCATCAGTTATGGCTTGGGCTCCACTACCCTGATGGAACACAGGGGATGGGATGAAGTAGAAAGAAACATCTAGAGCCTGAATCAGCTGCATTCACTTTCTACAATGTCTCTGCATAATCTATGGGAGCCAGAAGAGATCATCTAAATTATACCCCTACCCTAAAGCAACAAGCCTCAAAACCAATGTGCTAAGCCTGGGGTATCTTCTTTATCCAGTAGGAAAAATGTTATGACCTGGGATCCTCATAGGGTGGCTCCTGTCCTTGAAGCTGTAGGGTGATTTTGAATTAAAAGTTATGGACACAGAAAATAGACTGGTTCAATATCTCCAAAATAGTACCCTACCTCAAGCTATTAATACAAAGTATGTATTAAAAGAGTTCTAGGGAATTTATTAGTAAGGAAACAATTTATGCTAGTTTAATTAAAACTTTTGGCTTCCATTGTTTAAATTATACTGAATGAATGAACAGAGCTGAGATTGTTTAAAATGTTAAAGGCATTAACCAAATCATTAAAGACAGACCCCTTGTGTGATGGGAATCTGGGCAGGAAATTTCTTCAGAGATAAGTCCCAGCAAATTTATAAAACCAGATATGAAAAAGGAACAACAGTGTAACCATCTGAACCCAGTAAGTACACCCTGTAGGTCATGAGAAGGCCCCTTATTTTAGCAAAAAGATGGCTATGAACTGTAATCTGACTGCTAATGAGAGGCAAAGAGCATTGCAAGCAACCCTTTCAGACCCCACAGGCGGTTTCTCCAACACCGATCCCTTCTGTTCTCACATCCTTTAGTATATACAATTAACCCCATGATTTCACAGATTGTGTTTCTCTCAACACATTAAAAAACATACACCCTTTCCTCCCTTCTGGGCCTTAATTCTTTCTCCTAATCCACAAAACAAATACTTTGACCTGGCTGTTTTGACAGTGCTAGGTTTTTTTGTGCATGTTTGTTTGCTTTTGACTTTCAGCCCATTTTATTATCATATCAAGTACTCAACAGGCACCTCAACCTATTCCTGAACACAGCCCCACTGCTCATTGTCATCCTGTCCCTGATCCTCATCCATACCCTAAAAGCCCAGTTAAAATATTAAGTATTCCTAAGGCCCAATTTTCACTTTTAGACCTTCAATTTTCCATTCTCAAAATGTTGTTTTTAGCTGACTGCCAACAAATGTGTTGGCTGAAAGTACCTAATATCTCCGATGGTTTTATTTTACTCATTTTAGTAGAGGACATTAAGGAATTAAAATATTAATATCTGAAGTACATTCCTAGAAACTGTAGGTGTGAGGGATCCAACTTAGTGGCAGAAAGCCTTGCCTGGTATTTCCTCAAGTAACATATAAATCCAAAGAAATCGAAAACTGGCCACTATTGGACATGGGTTTTGCTTTGTAAGCCGCCTCTGACCTACAGATGAAATGGAGGCATCTACAATTTGTTCTTGTTATTCAAATAGCTTTACTATTAACAATTGAAGCCACTTTGTCAAATTATTTCTATAGCAGCTGAATTTCACAGGAGATTAAGCGTCCGGCAGGAGATTAATTAGATACAATGTCTAGTGAATGGCTTTTAAATATTGCTAACAATTCTAACAGAGTAAATACAGTCTAAAAAATTTTACTGTACTATTCTTGTCAAGGTCTTAAGGTTAAAAGTATATCAAAAGTAGGAAGCATGGGAAATTAGTGAATTCCATGAAAAAGCTAGGTGCTTATGTTTCTCTTCCTTTTTTCAGTTCTGAATATATATCCTTTAAGTTAACAAGGTGTCCTTTGTCTATTATTTGGAATAATTTCAAACTTAGAGAAGAGTTGCAAGAATGAAACCAAAAAGACTCCTATACAGCCCTCAGCCAGATATATCAATTGCTAACATATTTTCCCCTAACCACTTGAATTAAGGTTGCAGACATCAGGCCCCTATATCCATAAATGCTTCAGTGTGTGTTTCCTAAGAGTAGGGACATAACATTACGTAACTACAGTACAATTATAAAATTCAGAAAATTCAACATCACTAAAAGACTAATATTTAATATAGAATCTATCTTCACATTTTGCCATTTGTCCTAATAACCTCATTCCTACCTACCACAGGAATGGGCTTATTAGAAATAGTAAACAGTAATTACTTACTATAGCTAAATAATTTTGTTAATTTCTAGTTTGTCTTTCCTAGGTAAATTTTTAAAATTATGTGCAGATACTTGTATATTTTCTTATTTCTCTTTTTTCTTACATAAAATGGAGCATACTATTCAAGCTTATTTTGCACTTTGATTTTCATCTTACAATAGATACTAGAAACCACTTCATATCAGTCTATAAGTATATGAAATGCTTTATTTTTCCTATAGCATTCCAATTTTAGAATAAATTTTGCCAAGCGGAGCACTAAATAAGTTATTGCATGTGAGGTCAATAGTTTTCTAGGATAGTGCTACCTAAAATGGCTTCATGGACTAGCAAACAAGTATATGTCCACCAGCTTTTTGTCCTCCAACTATACCAGTCCTCAAGAAGATAGGTATAGAAATTGAAAGTAAGTATGCTTGAAAACTTTTCTTATCAATCTGGCAAAGTAATTTTATGTCAGTTGAACCTAAAAATCTAAAAAAATTTGGATTACATTTTATATCTTTGTTATTTCATTTTTCTAGTGATCTTTATTGTATTTTACAAAACTATGTCCATGATGAATATGATTTTGAAAATCCTGTTCTTTCGCTACTGTTCAAGAGGAACTTCTGTGTGTATTTTTTAAAAGTTTGAAATTACAAAGTCTTAAAGAAATAATCTTAGTAGAAAGTAGTGACTCATCCAAGATAATAAATATTGAAAACGCAAACATTTAATTCAGTTTAACAAACAGGTGCTGAACATCTTCTACATATGAAAGATAGGATATCTATGTGGATTTTTAAGGGAAACAAGGAATTAGCAATAAAAAGAATATGGATTTTAAAGTAAGAAAGGTAGTCCCAAATTCAAATCCTGGCTTCACCACTTCATCAGTTAAAAACTAATGCTTACCTCCTTTGTTATTTAGATTCTTCTCCAACAAAACAGAGAAAATAATATCAAATCCATTTAGTTCTGAGGAAAAAAAGAGAGTTTAAGTTAGAAATTAGTATCTATAGATATGATTTGTCTGACACACATCGTTTTGTTTTCTTAAATGTCTTTAGAAGAGGCATACCCTATTAAACCTGCACTACCAGTTTCCACTGAATTAAATCCTACCTTCTCTAACATATATTATTTTTAAGCTCCCATTTTAATTAATGGATTAATACCTGGCTGCACACAAGCCTGAATATGAAGGTGCTTGGCCTCAGAGTGTCCCGAATGAAGGTCTGACTCTAAATATGTACCAAATACATGCCAAGTTAGAAATCAAACAGATAATTCATCTTCAGACATATGAGCTGATCATACGTTTGTTTTTCTAAATATTCATTTCAGGGGTAACCTGAAAATATAAAACTTTTTAATCAAACCTTGTGAGTTATCTAGTGATAAAGAATAAACTGTGGTAGGAAAAAAAGGCATCCTAGAATAAGAGTCACTCTTGAAATTCTTATTACAGTTCCTCATCTGCCCATTTTTTACATAAATATAATGTCTTCGTTTCCTTGCCTCTTCAAAAAGTGCTTCTCTGGCATCCAAATTGATTTTAAGATTGAGTTTCCATTTTAAAAGCCTAAATTGGAAGTTAACACTGAAGCAAAGCACAAATAGAAACTAAGACTTGAAAGCTGCCTGGGAACCCTGTTGCACAGCTATTGAAGCAAGGTTGGCAAGGCAATTTGGTATGCTGCTCTTTTCCGGCAGTGTCTCACTGCTTGAGCTGCTGTGTTCAGCAGTTCTTTGTTGACATCTAGTCCACAGTCAGTGCTTGTTCCTTTAAAAAGCTAATTTAAGGATTTTATTTTTAATAGCAATCTAGTTGCATAGTCTCCAATACCTACCTACCAGTGTTTCAGAGAGCTAGGATAGGACAAGAAATGAAAAATACTGCCTTCATTCTGAAGCATACTACTGGCCTATATGTTCTTCATCAAGAATATTTTAATTCTTTTAGGAGACAGAAAGGGTATGGTGTGTGTGTGTGTGTGTAACAGCGAGAGCAAGAGAAAGAGATGAGGAAATGAGATGAAATAGATGAGATGTTAATTTGAGGCCCTGGAAAAAACTCAGAAAATACTCTCAAAACAAAAGTATGATTTTAACGGTAGATTATTATAATAATGGCCCACAATTTGTTCACATCTCCCTATACCCATACCTTTGGGAAGTCCCCCTCCTCCACTGACTCAGGGAAGGGCCATATGACTTGCTTTGGTCCTTGGGAGATTTGAAAGATGTTTCTGGATTAAGACTCTCTTCCTTCTCTTGGAGACTTCTGCCATGGGAAAAAGCCTGGGCTAAGCTGCTGGATAATGAGAGACACATAGCCCAGTTAGCACATGTTTCTGTGCATAGTGGTTATCACGTTCACCTCACACATAGCCCAGCTGTCCCCTATCACTATGGCTGACAGCCAGCCAACCCCAGAAGCAGGGCCACCTTGCTAACCTTCATCTGAATGTAGATGCATGAGTAAGCACAGCTACGACCAAAAAGAAAAAAAGAATGACACAGCTGAGCCTTGCCCAAATTGTCAACCCACAGCATCATGAGCCTAATTAATGGTGGTTGTCTTAAGCCACTAAATTTTGGGGTGGTTTGTTACACAGTAATAGATAACTGATAGAAGCCAATTTGAGTTTTCTTAAAAGTGTTAGATAAATGCAAAACGATAATATTCTTATCATGTTTCCAATTTCAGTATTATTGCCTATAATAGATGTGCTCAAAAGAAAAGCCAGTTCTATTCATAATAGCAAGTAAAAATTATTGCCACCTATTTTCATTCTCTGAATATTTTACTTTAATAACTTATTATCTTAAAGGTTGCAAATGTTGAATGTATAATTTTATACTGAAATGACTTATGAAAAATACTTAACGTAGTGCCTACAGTCTATTAGGCTCTCAGACAACATTTTTAGAAAAAGAAAAACACTGAACAAGGACAATGAAATATTAACAATCGAGCAATTCAAAAATTAACAATCAAAGCCACCTCTAGGGAAAGGCTTTCTAACGTAAAATTTTATATTAAAGAAACAAATTGCAATCTTCCTAGCTCTAAATCATATATAGTCAATGAGGGAGCCACCGAAGAAATGATGTAAAACAACTGAGAGAAAATGGTTTAAAAGCAGGCCTTTAACTTATTCTCTACCTACTGGGTGAATGAATGACTTTGACCAGACCACCTGTAAACATGCTAATGATATTTACTAGCAGATTTTTTAAATGTAAATAAACCTGGAATTTGTGTATTTGTGAAGCTTGGCTACCTGGAGATGAGGGGTAGTCAAATAAGCTATGTAATTAATGGAATAAAAACATAAAAATGTTCCAAACTCAACCAGATTCTTTTTGTGGGCAGTATTCCTACATATATTGTCCAATACATATCTATTAACCCAGAATCAAAAACTGGCTAATGAAAGAAGAAAGTACATGTTTGGAGGCTGGAACTGATTTGGCGTCCTCCAGAAGTAGAATGTTTAACCTGTGCCTAATGCTTTCCTGTAGCCTGTGAATTATTTAGTTTGGTGCTGGTTGGTAAGAGTGATTATTTTATGATTCTATATATTGTGTTATCTTGAGCACATTTTTACCTTATGGAAGATTTCTACATATGCCATTAATTAATGTCTTACTGTGACTATTGTTAATATATTGTATTCTTAAAAATCACTGCGAGATTTTAAGTGTTCTCACCACAAAAAAATGATAACTATTTCAAGTTATACATATATCACTGGGCTCTATTTAAACATTGCACAATGTGTACATATTCCCAAACATCATATTCTCCTAGTTTCTACATTATACAATTTTTCCTTAATTAAAATAATCAATTAATCAATTAAAACTAAGTAAGTAAATGTTAGTGGCTGAACAGACCTCCAGCAAAATCATCTCCAAATTCTGTGTTCCTATAACAGTTCTAGCAGTTTTATCAAGTCCCATATAGTGATGGTTTACATGTCTGGAACCCCCCACTAGATTATGAATTTCTTAAGGCTAGGAAATTTATTCACTTATATATCCCTATCAAAATATCTAGTATCCAGTAGGCACAAAGTCTGTTGAATTCAATTAAATAACAGAAAATTTCTCTTTGGGTTGAAACTTTAGCAGAAATATTTCTAAAATGGTTACAAACATTTTAAAAAGTATTTTAAAGGAGTAACATGCATTTTTACATAATCTTGGGGTTATTAGAGAAGGACCCTTCTAAGAATGAGCACCAAGTTAAAAGTCATAATGGAAAAATATTCAGATTTAACTATCTAAAAATGTAGAATTCTTTATGAAAAACAATACATAACTAAACATAAAGGGTAAATAATCTGGGAAAAATATTTACAATATATATAATATAAGGGGAAAGAAAGCATTCTTATATAGATAACTTCTGTAAATTAATTTTTAGAATAGACACTTCAATAGAGGAATGGCCAAACAAAATGAGTAATTCATAAAAGAAATATAAAGAGGCACAAAATGTATCAAAAAAGGTTCAAACACACCTGTAATCAAATAGGGAAATAGTGAAAAACTTTTGCCCAATCAGATTAGCCAAGATAAAACAGAATGATAAATTTTAACAGACATCTGGAAACATAGTATATGTCAAAAAAATGACAGAGGAAATCCGAAACAAATTAAAAAGAAAATCTAAACCAGAAAAACACAACTTTGCCTTTTGACTCTTCATCTCATGTGGTTAGGTACACTTTCCAAAAATCTCTTCTATCAGGGAACGTTAGATTTGGACAAGGTGATATTTGGTGATATTTGGAAGATGGAAGAGAAGCAACAGACAGTATCCACAGAAGATTACAGTAGACCTACAGGGAGACAAACAAAGATGACTTCCAGCTTACATGTCCCAGATTCTGACCCAATTGACCAACATTGGCCCTGATTCAACCTCACAATGGCACCAGCATCCACAGACTTCTCCAGTAGTCCCCTGTTGTGATACCAGTTCAGCAGTCAAACATCCATGGCTTCCTGGATTTTTACCACAAATCTCGACCTTTTAATGATTATGGTTCACATTGTCACGGTTAGTGAATTTCTCTAATCCTCTGATTTCTTTTTCAGAGCTTCACTTCCCTCAGCTCCTTCCACTTCTATATAATTATAAGTCTTTTGGTAAAACCTTCAATCCCATATACACACACACAGGCACACATATGCACACACACATACACACCCATTAAGAACTCAACATTCAATGGATGAGTTTAAACACACGATGAGGGAAGATTCATGAATTGTAAGATAGGTCAGAAAAAGGCCATTCAACACTCACATATGAGCATATAAAATGGCACGATCACTTTGAAAAATTGTTTAGCAGTTTCTTATAAACATTTACCTGCCTTATGATTCTACAATTCTACACCTAAGTATGTACCTAAGAGAAATGAAAAAAAATATGTTCACAAAAAGATGTGTACGAGAATGTTCATAAAGCTTTATTTGTAATAGCTTTGAACTAGAAACAATGCAAATGTCATCAAAAGGTGAAAAGAGGCCAGGCATGGTGGCTCACATCTGTAATCCTAGCACTCTGGGAGGCCGAGGCAGGAGGATCACTTGAGATCAGGAGTTGGAGACCAGCCTGAGGAAGAGCGAGAGCCTGTCTCTACTA
>CAUYRT010029585.1:0-10977 GCA_963574885.1 Lepilemur ruficaudatus
GTCACACAAGTAAACAAGCTTTTTAGCCCATTCTGTGTCACTGTAATGTGCTGCCAGTGATGACTGTTCTTCTAAAAAGAAATCTCTGACATGGCTCTTATAACTCAAAAACTCTGGCAGTGATCTACCTTTAGAAAGTCATCTCACTTTTGTGTATAAGAGAAGATGTGTGTCCATCTCTTCACAGAGCTGCATGAACAGACGTGAGTTACGGGCATGTACTTTAATGTGGTTGATGATTTTAATCACATTCTCCAAAATGTTGTTTAGCTGAGGTGACATTGTCAACATCGGTAGACTTGTCAACCTGGATTATGAATCACAGTGACTCATTAATCCTCTCTGACAATCGTACCTCAATATCCTCTATTTCATCAATTTGTCTAGTTACAGTGCTAGCCAAAAGAGGAACACAAATGTTCACAGCAAATGTCCTTAGCAGCAGGCAGGATCAACTCTTCACCAATAGTAAAGGATTTCTTAGCTTTAGCAATGCAGTTAGCCACTAAGAATGATGCTCTCAGTGCTGACACATTTGATGACGTGGTGGCCTTCAATAATTGCTTTGTGTTCATGTTTTTTTTTTCTTTTGAAAAACTCCAAAGGCTTGTATTTTAATGCAGGGTGCTTGGTCTCCATGTGGCAAAGCAGTGTTAAATGTTTCATGACTTCATTGAATAGCTGGTCACCACATGTTATACAAAGCAGGCCTACAGAATGTGAATCACCTGTTGCAATGAGCCCATAATTTAAGTAGGACTCTTGGTATTTTCTTTTCAATGCAGCTATCATTTTGTTGGCAGTCTTAGAGTCTTCTGCTGTCTCATCATTGGATCTTCCCCCCTTTGCAAAGAAGCTCTCCAGTGATGTTTGTTTTTTACTCATTTTTTTGCTAGGGTTAGCTTGTGGGCTTACCAAAACTGCAACTGAGACAAGTGTGTAGTGTGGGAAAGACTCATGGACAGAAGTGGTAAATAAAATAATAGGCAGGTCACACATGGACTTGTCGGCTTCTGACTTAAAGCCTGTCACCAGATGCAGCTTTGCGATTGAAGTAAGATACTTACTTGTCACTATAAAGCCTGCCACTAGATGAAGCTTAATTGTCACTTGCCACTCACTGATAGGGTTTTTATATGAGTCTTTGAGCAATTGATTTATTGTGGTCTCTGTGTAGTCAAACCTCTCTGCTAATGATAATCTGTATTTGCAGTCATTCCCCAGTGCTAGTGTCACCACCTCAGATCATCAGACATTAGATTCTCATAAGAAGCTTACAACCTAGATCCCTCGTGTGCACAGTTTACGTAGAGTTCACACTGCTATGAGAATCTAATGCCACCACTGATCTGACAGGAGGCAGAGCTCAGGCAGTGATGTGAGTGATGGGGAGCGGCTGTAAACACAGATGAAGCCTCAATTGCTCACCCTCTGCTCACTTCCTGCTGTGTGGCCCTGTTCCTAACAGGCCATGACCTGGTACCAGTCCATAGCCTGGGGGTTGGGGACTGTAGCTCTTAATACTGTGATGCATTTTGGAGTCTTAAAAGAAATCCAAGAAGTTTCCTTTTCAAGAAAAAAATTTAAACTGTGGATTTCTGGTTTGTGGTCTAATATGCAAGGAGTTTAAAAGTCACCACTTTATTCCAACAAAAGGTAAAATGCTGAACAAACTGAGAAATCAATAACTCTTTAGATCCATAATACAAGTGAAGTTACAGGGAAAATCACTGCCCTTCCCACCCCAAATTGGAAAGACAGACAAGCAAATGCATGGAATAACAACTTATGGAAGTAGAAACCTGTGTGGGAACCAATGTTGGAGTTGTAAAACCTGAAGGGTAATTGGCAAATTGCTAAAGGCTCAGGGTGAGCAAGTCTGAGAGAAACAAATTCAGGGGCACCCAATCATCTGAGTGGGCCCCCACACTTTTGTGAATTTTGTCTCCTGGAGGCCTACCAGGTTCTCCTAGTGAATAGCAGAGAAAAATCCACTCATGCTCCTGGCAGAGAGAGGAAAAAAGAAATTATCTTCAAATACCTCAGAACATTCTGTTCTACTAAGAAAGAAGAGAAAATGTAATCATATGGAAGCACAATAAAAAACATAAAAGGCAGAAAAAGATTGCAGAACAAAAATAGGAACAAAAAATAAGGGCAACAAATAGACAAAAAGTAACAAACATGGTAGATATTATTCCAACTATATCAATAATTACTTAAAATGCCAATGGTCTAAATGCACTAATTAAAAGATAGAGATTGTCAGAGTGGATCAAAAAACAAAATTCAACTTTATTTTGTTCAAAGAAATCCAGTTTAAATGTAGAGACACATAGAGATTAAAAGTAAATGGATAGAGAAACATATACCACACTAACACTAATCAAAAAGGTTGGATTAGCTATATTAACTTCAGACAAAGCAGACTTCAGAGCAAGGGAACTCATCAAGGATTAAAAGGCACTACATAATGATAAAGGGGTGAGTTCTCTAAAAAGCTATATCAATCCTTAATATGCATATACCTAGCAACAAAGCATTAAAATATGTCAGGAAAAAATGATAGAACTGCAAAGAGAAACACATGATTTCATTATTATCATTGGAGACTTCAATGCCCTTCTATCAGAAATACAGCAGACAGAAAATTACTAAGGAAATAGTTGAACTCAACAACACCAACACCATCAATAAACTTAATGTAATTGATATCTATAGACTAACTTCATACAACAATAGCAGAATTCACATTCATCTCAAGCCCACATGAAACATTCACCAAGATAGATCACGTTCTGGGCCATAAAACATACTTTAACAAACTTTAAAGAATAGAAATCATACAATATCTACCCTCAGACCACAATGGAATTTAATTAGAAATCAATAACAGAAAAATAGTTGGAAAATTCCAAATAGTTGGAGATTAAACAGCACACTTCTAAATAACATGTGGATCAAAGAAGAAATTTCAAGAGAAATTTAAAAATATTTTAAATTAAATGAAAATGAAAACACAGCTTGTCAAAATTTGTCAGATGCAGCAATAGTAGTACTCACAGACAAACTTACAGAATTGAATGCATATATTTACAAAATAGAAAAGGTAAAAAATCAATAATCTAAGCATCCATCTTATGAAACTACAAAAAGAAGAGAAAATTAAATCCAAAGCAACAGAAGAATAGAATAATAAAATAGTACAATAAAGTTACAATAGTCAACAATAAGTTAGTGTATACTTTAAAATAACTGAAAGAGTGGAACTGGAATATTCCTAGTTTCCTCCAAAGAAATCATAAATGCTTGAGTTGATGGACACTCCAATTACCTTGATTTGATTATTACACATTGTATGCCTGTATCAAAACATCACATGTACCCCATAAATATGTACAACTATTATGCACCCAGAATAATTAAAAATAAAAATTTTAACAAACTGAGAAAAAGAAAAGAAAAGGAAATAAAAGTTATACTTACTGAGAAGGAAGAATTATAATTTTCTTTGTTTATAGTTGACACAATCATCTATGTAGAAAATTAAAAAACAATCAACAAAAAGAAAAATCTCCTGGAACTGATAACAAATTACAGCATTTTTCAGGATACGAGGTTAATATACAAAATTCAATTGCTTTTCTATATATCAGCCAGGAGCAAGTGAAATTTGAAATTAAAAACACATGTAAAGGGGGACCAGGTGGTAGTAGAAAACCAGGAGAGTGTACACCATTGGGAAAAAAAAGTGTTACTTATAAAAAATTTAAGTAAGATTCTGACTGAGCATTAACTATTGGATTTAGCAGCAGGTCTTGGTTATATTAGTTTCAGTAGAGTGCTAGAGATGACATTTTTACTGTAGTGAATTTAAGGGAGTCTGGTAGAAAGGAATTGGTGGTAGTGAGTATTGATTACTTTTTGAGGGTTTTGCCATAAAGATGAACAGTGGAATTGGGTAGTAGCTACAATGGGTTTAGGAGGAAGACAATTATTTTTAAAATAGAATAAATATCAGCATATGAGCATGCTTGAAAGATGATGGGCATGATCTAGGACAGAGAATCTTGCTGATATCAAAGAGATCGAGGGGAACTGTTGAAGTAACATCTTTGAGTAAGAAAGAGGGACCTTTAACTCGACATTCTTCAGTAAAAGAGAATATCTAAGTGGAAAATTTACTCTTAAAGAGTAATAGAGACAATTGATAATAACAGAAGGGAAGGCAGACAGAGTGTGTGTAGGTACAAATGCTGGTAGGAGAGTTGTGAAGGTGATTATTCAGTATCTAGAATTTTCCCAGCAAGAGAGAAAGCAAGGACACTCCTGAAGGAAAGAGAACAATTTGATCTCACTGCATAAGGCAATGTTTTTTGGTTTTACATTTATCCCCACCACAGTTTGGCACTGAGTTTATTGCTATATATGTTGTTTTTTTTCTCAACCACTCCAGTTTTAATCCCCTTAAAAATCTTTCTAAATGGCTTGAATGCATTAGCTCTTTTGGTAGTGAATGTACTCATTGGGAACTACAGCAACAGAGAAGCCACAGCAATATTGGAATTCTGCCATAAGCACCAGGAAATCCTCTTAAATTTCTGACTCTGCATTCAACAGTAGCAACTTCTAACAGGGGGTCAACACACTGGGGTGCCTGACAATAGTTGCTCAAGGTGAACATAACAAAGAAGGCAGAAAAATAACATTAGGCAAGGCATTGTTACTCAACAGGAGGTGCTCCTTCAAAAAAAGTCCTTCTCTCTCTTTTTGTTTTTCCTGTGTTGGTCAAGTTGGCGGAAGTACAAAAATAATCTTGTAACCTGAGACAGAACCTGTGCTGTCTCTATTATTTACACTACAGACAGTGTAGGATTTAATTCCTCTGACCCCAGAGTTAACTATAGCCACCAATGGAAATGATTCAGTTTTAGCATTGTTCATGAAGTAAGGATATAGATAGGTATTCAAAATAATTTCAGAAGCAAAAGTATACAATCTTTTCTGTGATGTAACTGAAATGAAAATTAATTTTCCTTTGTTTCTGCAAAGCTTCCACGTTATTGGTAGTGAAAAACAACAGTGGACTTTTTCCCCCAAGTTAGGAAAAGTAAATGTATTTTCTGTTTTAAAACAGCCTTTTTGCTATGGGAAAAACTGAAAGATGACCTCCTGTATGTAATATATTTTTTCTAATTTTCCTTAAGATTTTTCGAGGAAAGTTATTGTCTCTAGCCCAATACTCTTCCTGCAAAGCACTATTATCCTCTTTATTCTGCTAACAATTTGGTCTAAGGAGAGAATAATATGCATCTTCATCACTGACAACTATAAAGAAGTAAAATTTGTCTGTTAAATTCCCCTCTACTACCTCCATGTATTTGCATATTCTTAGATGACTAGCCTAATAATAGGAGAATGGGAAGTACTCTAATTTCACCACTTTTCATTTTTAGCCTGATTTTTAGCTAAATCATTGCATATAGATGTGCATGACTGAATATGAAATACAATTAAGAATTCAATCTACAATTATTAATAAAAAAAGTATAACTTGGTATAACTTCACTTATCCTGGCTCATTACTTATCTTTAACTTTACACTATTGGTATTTTTTTAAAGTTCAAATACATAACATAAAAAAGGAACATTGAAGTTCAGGTAACGATTTGAAGGAATTTTATACCACATGAGTTGAGTCAAAAGGAGAAAAACACTTTTACATTTACATAAAACACCTATGAATCATCAATGACCATTCAAAAAATGTGTTTTTAAACATCTACACCGAGACTATTTTGGCTAAGCCCTGATCTAAGAGCTTTAAAGTGTCTGAATGAAACTAATATATAATTTGAAGAATTGTAATGATTCCATTTAGATACTAATATCTATTTTGGCCATCTAGGTAAATTCAACATTATTTCAATGTGCCACATCAATATGTGACTCTGGGATCCACCAGTAATTATTTTAGTGTGTATGATTCCATATGTGTTCTAAAATATGGATTAGAACTCTTATCTATAAATCCTGTTTGGAACATATAGCCTATCATTTCTTGGATTGGCTTCAATCATCATAAATGCTCATTTATTTGTTTTCTTTTTCAGATAATGCTTTGATTTTTTTTTCTTTCACAGACAACTCTCTGATGCAGCATCCACTTTGGTAGATATCTTGTGGCTGTTAGAGTCCCAGTTTCTGGAAAGATTTACTCAAAAGAGAGAAAAAATACATAATTTTCAAATGAATTAATACAATTCCCTTGACAGTATGAAATGCAGTATTTCTAAATGTCCTGAGAAAACTAATAAGCAAATGTTTTTTAATACACTGCAATTTCTCATAACTTCTTTTATTGCCCTTGTACATTTAGCAATTGCTCTTATATAAATTATTTTTCTCTATAATTATCCCCTTTTATAACTCCTCTTGCCCTAAAATTTATTTATGTAAGGAACATAATCTGTGTTCAGTTGTTCATGTTGATCTTTTGATCATCTAGCTTCCCATTTTTTCATGTAGACCTTGTTTTGTTGTGCATCCTTTTCATTTAGATTCTCTTTCTACTTATCATTTGCCTTTTCTGTCTATGTGTGTGTATGCGTAGTTCTAAGTTGATCCAGAGTAGAAAAGGAAAGAAAGAAAGCTAACTTGATGAACTCATTCAACTGGCAAGGCACTATGCTAGATTCTTTATATCTATTGTGTATCTTAATTATTATAACACATATATGAAGTATACAGTATAAATCCCATTACATGAATTGAAAATTTCAGTCTCAAACAGTTTACTCAAATTGCACATGCAATAAGTAGATAAAACAGAATTCAAACCCAGGTTACATACTTGCTGAAGTTTGTTCACCTCACTTCATCATTCTCTTACCACCATCACTAAGAAGTTTGCTATAAACCACTTGCTCTGGGTATTTCTGTTCCCATCAGGGCCTACTTTGCCTGTGCTCCTGTAGAGCACCACTGGGACCCCCTCTTTCAGACACTGTTGCTGCCAGGCAATTGATGATTGGGACTTCTCTGAAAACCTCCAGGTGATAAAGACCAGGCATGTTTCATCCAGAGGCAAAAAAATTGCTCTTCTCCATTTTACTGTTTTACTTTTCCAAGGCGATACCCCCAAACACTGTTGTTCATGCCCTAATATTGCTATAGAGTTGTTGAAGTGAAACTTTTCTTTCAGTATTTAAGACTAAAACATAAGCCCATAGAGATTTGGGCTTGGCAACAAACTGAGTGACCATTGCTACACTAGAAACTAAGATTTTGTAGAGGTCATGTTTACTCACTTGACTTTCTCTTCTCTAAGAGTGTGTTTCTTCTAACAGACTAACAGACAGCTCAGTCCGCATGTAAATGTGCTTCAGATAAGACACATATATAATAACTATCATTTAGAATAAAAATTATTAATAATAATTTATTAAATGATGCTACATGATAACTGTAGTTTTAAATTGTAAAGTTGGGAAATATAATTCTTAGCCATGATAATCTCTAGATCTAGAAGAGCTTTTAGGAACTTTAATATGAAGGAACTTCAAAAAGTTTGTAGAAAAATGAAGCTAAAATAAAAAATTAAAAATAAACTTTATTTCTCAATATAAGTTCCATCAAGTTTAAGACACTTCTATAAGCTATGATACCAGCCATGTAGTCCATTCCTAAAAAACTGAGGGTACTGGGAGTTTAACTATCTCAATGCCATCTTTTTTACATTATTAACTGAATAAAAATAAGTGCCCTTTAAGGTTTTTTTAAGACTAGAAAACAAAAATTAGTCAGAAGGAGCCAAATCAGGATTGGAGGGTGGATGTCTAATGATTTCCCATGGGAATTCTTGTAAAATTGCCCTTGTTTGTTTAGAAGAATGAGCAGGAGCATTGTCATGGTGGAGAAGGACTCTCTGGTGAAGCTCTCCTGGGCATTTTTCTGCTTAAGCATTGGCTAACTTTCTCAAAACACTATCATGTTAAGATATTATCATCTTTTGGCCCTCCAGAAAGTCAACAAGCAAAATGCCTTGAACATCCAAAAACATTGTTGCCATGACCTTTGTTCTTGACTGGTCCAATTTTGTTTTGATTAGACCACTGCCACCTCTCAGTTGCCATTGCTTTGCTTGTGTGTTGTTTTCAGAATCACACTAGTAAAGCCACATTTCATCTTCTATTATAGTTCTTTGAAGAAATTCTTTAGGATCTTGATCCCACTTGTTTAAAATTTCCATTAAAAGCTTTACTTTTGTCTATAGCTGATATGGACACTACAGTTTTGGCATCTACAGCATGGAAAGTCTTTTCCACTTTAATTTTTCAGTCAGAATTCTGTAAACTGGACAAATTTAGATGTCTATAGTGTTGGCTATTGTTTCTGTGGTTAATTGCTGGTCCTTTTCAATTAGGACACAAACAAGATTAATTTTTTCCTTACAAATTTATGTGGATGGTCTACTGCTGCAGGCTTCATCTTGAACATCATTTTGTCCCTTCTTAAAAGGAATTATCCATTTGTACACTGCTAATTTTGGGGGGCATTGTCTCCATAAACTTTTGTAAAGCATGAATGATTTTGCCATTCTTCCAGCCAAGCTTCCCCATAAATTTGATGCTTGTTCTTGCTTCAATTTTATTAGAATTCATGTTGCTGTGATAGGGGTTCTTTTCAAACTTAAGTTTTATCCTTTTTAGTGCATCCAACTAGATCCTATTCAGACAAGTTATAACAAGTTAGAATGAGTTAACTTTAGTGCAAAAAATGTATTTCCTTTGCTGTGTAGAAGTCCCATTTACATTTAAGTCTTTTATAAATGTTATAAATGTTGAATAAATTTTTGTATATAGCGAGAGATAGGAGTCCTGTTTCATTCTTCTACATGTGGCTATCCAGTTTTCCCAGTACCACTTATTGAATATGTGCTTCTTTTCCAAGTGTATGCTGCTGTCTGCTTTAACAAAGATCAGTTGATTGCAGGTAGATGGTTTTATTTCTGGATTCTCTATTCTGTTCCATTGGTCTATGTCTTTATTTTTATACCAGTACTATGCTGTTTTAATTACTATAGGCTTATAGTAATAATTTGAAGTCAGGTAATGTGATGCCTCCAGATTTATTCTTTTTACTTAACATTGCTTTGGCTATTCAGTCTCTTTTTGACAGACACCTGAAGAATGGGAGAAAATATTTTCAAACTATGCATTCAATATATGGCTAATATCCAGAATCTACAAAGAACTTAAACAAATCAGCAAGAAAAAAAGGAACAATCCTATTAAAAAGTGGACAAAATACATGAACAGAAGTTTTTCAAAAAAAGAGAAATGAATGGCCAACAAACATCATTAATCATCAGGGAAATTCAAATTAAAACCACAAAGAGATACCACCTTCCCCTGTAAGAATGGTCATTATTAAAAAGCCAAAAAACAATAGATGCTGCCATGGATGCAGAGAGAAATGAATGCTTATACACTGTTTGTGGGACTATAGCCTCTATGGAAAATAGTATGGAGATTCCCCAAAGAAATAAATGTAGACTTATCATTCATCCCAGCAATCCCAGTACTGGGTATCTACTCAAAGGAAAAGAAGTCATTTTATCAAAAGACACCTGCACTCAAATGTTTATTGCAGCACAATTCACAATTATAAAGATGCAACTTTAGTGCCCATCAATTCATGAGTGGATTAAGTGTCACACACACACACATACCATGGAGCACTACTCAGCCAAAAAAATGAAATAATGTCTTTTGCAGCAACTTGGATGGGGCTAGAGACCATCATCCTAAGCGAAGTATCTCAAGTAATGGAAAAACAAACACCACATGTAGTGTCTAATAATCGGGAGCTAAATGATGGGCACACATGGGCACAAAGAGATGCAAAGGTCATTGGAAATCAGGAAAGAGGGAGGGGGAGGGGTAAAAACTTATCTGTTGGGTACAATGAACACTATTCTGGAGAGGGCATGCTAAAATCCCCCATTTAAGCATGATAGAAGGTATCCATGTAACAAAAACATTTGTACCCCCTTAATATTTTGAAATTTAAAAAAAGAGATAAAAATACATACACACATTATGGATAAACTACTTTCTAAAATATGTTCTGCCTTATTTTCTCAGGTGTAAAAATATTTCAGGGAAGTTTCAATAAACCAAATATTAAGAAACTACTAAAAAATTTTGAAATTCATGCGTAGTTTTTTTCATAATATGCATTTCCTTGAACTTTTGAAGTCCACTTTTACATTTCTTTTAAGAGCCATAGTCTAAGAGCAGCTCAGCAATGAATCTTTGCCTATTCTATGTGAGAAAAGCATGGATAGACTCTCTTCCCTTTGAGGAAGAAACCTGCCAGGATCCTGTTATTCCTTCAGGAAATAATATGCATTAAAAAAATCAACCAAATTTTAAAAGAGACTGAGGAAGGCCACACATGTGCCAGAACTCTTAAGTATTGAGTAGTACATACATACATACATGCATACATATTTTAAATTAAGTTATTGATTCTGATCTCTGAGAACTCCACAGCTGATTTTTCTAATCAAAGAGCAACTAATTTATCCTGTGCTGAAAATTATCATTAATTAATAATGTCATATAGTTGCATATATGGGCACAACTTTATGAATCATTAGCATAATTGAGAAAACAATTATTACTATAAAATATTCAAAAATAAATGGAATACTAGCTAGTAGCTAAAAGATCATAGGAGTTAGGAGTCAAAGGCAGCAAATACAACTGTACTTAGAGAAAAGCATTGTGACAGTCAATTTGGTTCTTTTATTTGGTGTCTCAAAAACCATAATTCACATAATCTCACATAGTTTTTCCACAACATTTTTCCTATAAATTCTCTGCGAGGAAGGACTAAGCCTTCGCATTCTATTTACAGACCACAGGTCATGAGCACACAGCTATTCCTTTCCTGTGAAACCAACACAT
>CAUYRT010029587.1:0-10160 GCA_963574885.1 Lepilemur ruficaudatus
ACTAAAAACATATGTAAAAAATTAGCCGGGCATGGTGGTGCATGCCTGTAGTCCCAGCTACTCGGGAGGCTGAGGCAGGAGGATCGCTTGAGCCCAGGAGTGTGAGGTTGCTGTGAGCTAGGCTGACGCCACGGCACTCTACCCCAGGCAACACAGTGAGACTCTGTCTAAAAGAAAAAAAAAAAAAATTTAAAAATTATCAAAAAAACATAATTTATCCAGACAATGAAATTAATAATAATCTGAGTAGTCCTAATAAAATAAAATTTTTAATCTGTTATTTAAAAATTTCTTACCAAAAATATCTAGACCCAGATTACTTCATTTGTAAGATTTCCCACACATTTAATAAATAAATATCTATATTACACAAAATCTTCCAGGTGTTATAAAAAGAGATAATACTATCTAATTTATTCTAGGAGGCCAGCATAACCTTGATACCAAAACCTGGAAACAACATTAAAAGAAAAGAAACCTACAGGTCAATTCTCTCATGAACACAGACACAAAAATCCTAAATAAAATATTAGCAAATCAAAGTCAGCAAAATATAAAGAGGGTAAATGTTGTACCAAGTTGAGTTTATTCCAAAAGCAAAAAGTTAATTTAACATTTGAATTAAACAATAAAAACATGATTGTCACAATTGATGGAAAATTTGATCAAAGTTGATAAAATTCTATACCCATTCATGATTTGAAAAAAAAAATCTTTACTAACCAGTGATAATAGAGTATTTCCTTAATCTGACAAAAAATTACTACAAAAAAATATAGCAAACATTAAAAGTTTTCCTCCGAGATTAGGAATGAGATACAGTTGTCTTTTATGACTGTTTTGATACAACAATAAACTGGATAATTTATATTCAACAGTGTGCAATAAGGCAATAAGAAGAAATAAGGGTATAAGTATTAGAAAAGAAGAAACAAAACTTTCATTATTTGCACCCACAAGATTGTATACAAAGAAAATACAAATGAATCTACAGAATTAATAAGTTTAGCAAGGACCTGCGTATACAGTCAAGACATAAAAAATAAATTGGGAAAAATAAATAATTAGAAAATGAAGTATCTTAAATAATAGCATTTATATCTTATCCAAAATAAATAAATTCTAATGAAAGATGTGCAAGACATTTATGCTGAAAGCTACTAAATAATATTAGAACAATCAAAGACCTAAATAAAAGGAGAGTTATACCATTTTAATATATGGGAAGAGTCAGAATGGAACAGATTTATTCCATTTCGATCTATTTAATTCCACTCAAAATCCCAACAGTTTGTTCTTTGAAATTGCCAGTTGATTATTATATGGCAGATAAAAAAGTCTCCCCCACCAAATCCTCTCTTCAGCCAAAGGACTGGAGAAGGGGTGGCCTAGAAAGATAGAAAATCTTTTAACAATATTCACACTGCTACAGCTAAACATCATAGCAAAAACTACAGTCAGTGGAGCTGAATGAGGAGCTTATACTTCCACCGTATCTAGCAGTAATGAGGCACCATTCTCCCTTCCTGCAGCATCAGCAAAAGCTGAGCTGGGAGTCTAGATTTCCATCCCAGCTGGCAGCAACAATGTGCCCCCTGTACCCATGGTGCCAGTGGAGGCTGAATCAGGAGCCTAAATTTCTACCCCTGTCCAGCAGTCCTGAGGCACCACTCCCCAGGTGAGCAAAGACTGAGTGGGGAGTATGGACTTCTACCTCCACCCAGGATAGTATCCTCCCTTCCTCTGCCAGCAAGTTGCCAGTAGAGGCCTGCTAAATTACAAGATTTAAATAAGATCTAGAAAATCATAAAATAATAACCAATATGTTCAGGACACAATAAAAAATCACTTGTCATATCAAGAACCAAGGAAAATGTCATCTTGAATGAGGCAACAGATGCCAACATCAAGATGACACAAACGTTGTAGTTAGCTGGCGAAGATTTTAAAGTACCTATTGTAAAAATGTTTCAATGAGCAAATTATAAACATGCTAAAAACAAATGAAAGAGTAGAAAATCTAAGCAAAGAATTAGAAGATATAAATAAGAACCAAATGGAAATTTTAAAACTAAAAAACACAATAATTGAAATTTAAAACTAGTAGTTAATTAAATGTGAAATATCTGATTTCTAATCAAAAGTTTAGTTTATTATATCTCAAACAAGAAGCAGTACAATTAACCAAAGTATGTGCCTAAACTATCAACAGAGTTTTGCCATCTTAATGGTAGCTTGCTTATGCTAACAGCGAAGACGCCTGGAGAGCAAGCGGCAATGAAATCTCAAGAAGCATTTTCCACAGCTTGTTGAGAACATTTTTCCTTGCAAGAAGTGGTCCAAAGCCTGGAAAAAGTGGTAGTCAATTGATGCAAGGTCTTGTGAATATGGTGGATGACAAAGTTTCCAAGTCCACAGGCTGTAGTTTGAGCAGTGTTGTTTTTGTGACATGTGGTCTTGCAAGAGGATTGGCTTGTCTCTATAGACCAATCTCAGCTGCTTAACTGCAAGCATCCTCATCATTTCATCCATTTGGTGGCAGCAGACATCTACTGTAATCAGTTGACCAGGTTTCATGAAGCTATAGTGGATAATGCCAGCGCTGGACCACCAAACACACACCATTAGCTTTTTTGATGACTATTCGGTTTTGGACTGTTTCTCAGCACTTCATCTTTATCCAACCATTGTGCCGAATGCTTACGATTGTCAAAAAGAATCCATTTTTCATGACACATAACAATATGGTGTATCATTGACAGCAGAGAAAGACAAGCTTTCAGACAATTTCTCTTCTAATGCTCATTGAATTCATGCAGTACCCATCTATACAGCTTCTTTACCTTGCCTATTTTTTCAAATGGTCTAATACTGTTGAAATAGTAATGTTAAACCTTGCTGCTAATTCATGTGTAGCTTGAGATGGATTCACTTCCACTACAGCTTTCAGCTCATCATTATCCACCTTGGTCTCAGGTCATCCACGTGGCTCATTTTCAATATTAAAATCACCAGAATGGAACTTCTCAAACCATCGACATACTGTGCACTCATCAGCTGCATCCTTCCCAAACACTTCATTGATATTTTGAGTCATCTGCGTTGCATTGGTTCCACAATGGAACTCATATTCAAAAATAACACAAATGTTTTACTTATCCATGGTTTCACAAAAATTGCTCTAAAATTTTTTTTGTTTTTGTTTTTGTGTTTTTTTTTTTTTTTTTTTTGAGACAGAGTCTCACTCTGTTGCTCAGGCTAGAGTGCTGTGGCGTCAGCCTAGCTCACAGCAACCTCAAACTCCTGGGCTCAAGCAATCCTCCTGCCTCAGCCTCCCCAGTAGCTGGGAAATACAGGCATGTGCCACCATGCCCAACTAATTTTTTCTATATATTTTTAGTTGGCCAATTAATTTCTTTCTATTTGTAGTAGAGATGAGGTCTCGCTCTTGCTCAGGCTGGTTTCGAACTCCTGACCTTGAGCAATCCACCCTCCTTGGCCTCCCAGAGTGCTAGGATTACAGGCGTAAGCCACCGTGCCCTGCCTTCTAAAAATTTTTTTGAAAGATAATCACAAGCCAAAATGTGCTTTTGAAAGAATGAAGATGTACCTTCACACACACTCTCTCAAAAACAAGAAGTGTCAAAGTGAAATGTCAGAGTATCAACTGCCAAACTTAGTACTTAGGAAAAGCAGACATTCCATACTTAATAACCTAATAATTGCATGGCTAAATAGCAGAACGGAGATACAGAAGGTCTGTACCTGTGAATATGAAGATAGAACAATAGAAATTACCCTATCTGGACAAGGGGGTGCTGCGGGGGCAAGGAGAACTAAGCCCCAGGTACTTGTGGGACATTAACAAAAGATCTAACATTTATGTAATCAGAGTGTTAGAAGGAAAAGAGAAAGAGGATGAGAATGAAAAAATTAAAAAAAATTATGGTTGAATTTCCCCCAAATTTGGCAACAGGCATAAACCTAAACATTCAAGAAACTGAGGAAACCCCTAATAGATGAACCAAAGAAATCCACAACAAGGACATCATAATCCAACTTCTGAAAACTAAGGACAAAGAAAACATCTTGAAAGCAGCTAAATAAAAAAGATGCATTACCTATAGGGGAATAACAATTCAAATGACAGATTTCTCATGAGAAATCATGGAGTCCAGAAGGAAGTGGTACATTTTTCAAGTGTTAAGAGAATATTTAACTCAGAAGTTTATATGCAGTAAGAATAACCTTCTGAAAGGAAATTTAAATAAAGATATTTTCAAATGAAGAAAAACTAAGAATTTTTGCCAGCTAACCTACCTTTAAAACAATGGCTAAAGGATGTTCTTGAAACAGAAAGGAAATGACAAAGAAAGGAATCTTGAAACATTAGTAAGTAAACATCATGAAAAAAAGATAATAGAAAGGGTAAAAATATAGTGAACCATAATATACTATCCTCTTGATTTTTATAAAAATTATGTTTGATGATAGAGGCAAAAATTATAAAATTCTTTGATATGGTTCTCTAATAGGGGAAATATTTATAATTATTATAAATATAATATAAAATATTATAAGTATATTTATAATATATTGTGAATGGGGAGGGTAAACTATGTAAATAAGGTAAGTTTGCTACCTTTCACTTGAAGTGGTAAAATATAATAACAGGAATAGACTGTAATCAATTTTGCATGTATAATGTAATATCTAGAGCAACCGCTCAAAACAACTATAAAAAGAGATACATTAAAAAACACAATACTATCAGTGAAAATGATACCCACAAAATGCAAAATGGGAGAAATACTTGCAAGTCATATATCTCGTAAGGAATTGATGTCCAGAATAAAGAATAACTACAACTGAACATTAAAATAAATAATGCAATTAAAAAATGGGAAAAAGAGTTGAATTAACTAACATTACTCCAAAAAATACATACAAATGGCCAAAGGCACATGAAAAGATATTCAACATCAATAATCATTAGGGAAATACAAATTAAAACCACATTGAGAATTCTACCACTGAACCACCAATGCAACTATAAAACCACATTGAGATACCACTTCACATCCATTAGGATGGCTATTATAAAAAAAGAAACAGGCCTGTGGCTCAAGCCTGTAATCCCAGCACTTTGAGAAGTCAAGGCAAGAGGATTGCTTGAAGCCAGGAGTTCAACACCAGCCTGGGCAACATAATGAGATCCCATTTATATAAAAAATTTTTAAAAATTAGTTAGGCATAGTGGTATGCACCTGTAATCTCAGCTACTTGAGAGGCTGAGGCAGGAGTATTGCTTAAGCCCAGGATTTCGAGATTATAGCAAGCTATGATCATGCCACTGCACTCCAGCTTGGGTGACAGCAGGACCCTATCTCAAAAAAAAAAAAAAAAGAAAAGAAAAGAAAAAAGAAAACAAAACCCAGAAAATAACAAGTGTTAGTGAAAATGTGGAGAAATTGGAATCCTTGTGCATTGCTGACGGGAAAGTAAAATGGTTCAGCCACTGTGGAAAATGGTGGGACAATTCCTCAAAAAATTAAACATAGAATTACCATATAATCCAACAATTCCACTTCTGGTTATCTACCTAAAAGAATTAAAAGCGAGGTCTCAAAGAGATATTTGTATACCTGTCTGTGTTCAGAATAGCATTATTCACAGTAGTCAAAAGGTAGAAGCAATCCAAACATCCATTAACACTGAATACATAACCAAAACGTGGTATATGAAAGGGGTGGCCTTGCAAAAATAACAGGCAAATACCTAATCCCACAATTTCCCCAGTAAGTTAAAGATCAATCCTATGAGTTCTCTCACTAACAAGCACCCTTCAGGAGTTCTGTTTTGGACAACTTCTAAAAAGAGCTGAATAGATGGAAAAGAGATGCAAATCTTTCATTTTAAAATTTTTTTTGTTTTTTTCGTCTGGGCAGCGGCTCACGCCTGTAATCCTAACACTCTGGGAGGTCGAGGTGGGTGGATCATTTCAGCTTGGGAGTTTGACACCAGCCTGAGCAAGACCCCATCTCTATCAAAAATAGAAAAAGTAGCCTGGCATAGTGGCACATGCCTGTAGTCCCAGCTACTCGGAAGGTTGAGGCAGAAGGATCGCTTGAGCCCACGAGTTTGAGGTTGCTGTGAGCTAGGCTGATGCCATGGCACTCTAGCCCAGGCAACAGAGCAATACTCTGTTTTTCAAAAAAAAAAAAAAAAGAGAGAGAGAGAGAAATTATCTGAAGGTATAAAATTCACTGGGGTAATAGTAAGTCACAGAAAAATTAAGAATATTCTATCACTGTAATTGTAAATCTTAAAACTTGAGTAAGAAGACTAAAAGACAAACCTATCAAAAATAATAACTTTTTAAGAGGTAGAGAGTACAAAAAGATATATTAACAAATGGAAACAACAAAAAGTAGGGATGATGGAGTTAAAATGTAGAGTTTCTTGTAGTTTTCCCTTTGCTTGTTTGTTTGGTTTTTGTCAGCAGAGTTGTCATCAGTTTAAAATAATTGGTTATAAAATTTTTTTTGCAAGCCTCATAGTAAGGTAACTTCAAATCAAAAAACCTACAACAGATACACAAAAAATAAAAAACAAAAAATTAAAATACAAGAGGGAAGGAAGGAAGGAAGGAAGGAAGGAGGGAAGGAGGGAGAGAGGGAAGGAGGGAGGGAGGACTGACCACAGAACAACCAGAAGTCAAACAATAGGGCAGTAGTAAGTCCTTACCTGTCAACAAAAATGAATTAAACTTTCAAATCAAGACAGGCTGAATTGATTAAAAAAACAAGACCCAACTATATGGTGCCTACAAGAAAATCATTTCACCTATAAAGACACATATAGACTGAAAATGAAGGGATGGAAAAAGATATTCCATGCAAATGAAAATCAGAAAAGAGCAGGGATACCTACACTCATATCTGATAAAATAGATGTCAAGACAAAAACTGTAAGAGACAAATGATACAATGATAAAGGGGTCAATTCAGCAAAAGAATACAAGAACTGCAAAATTATATATGCACTCAACACTGGAGCACCCACATATATAAAGAAAAAAAAAAGAAAATATTATCAGAGATAAAGAGAGAGGTAAACACCAACACAATAATAGCTGGAGACCTCAACACCCCACTTTCAGCACTGGATAATCCAGACGGAAAACCAATAAAGAAACATCATACTTAATCTGCACTATAGATCAAATGGATCTAACAGATATTTACTCAACATTTCACCCAACAGCTGCAGAATACACATTCTCCTCAGCATGTGGATCATTCCCAAAGATAGATCGTATGTTAGTCCACAAAAGTAGTATTAAAAAATTCAAAAATATTGAAAGTATTTTCTCTGACCACAATGGAATGAAACCAGAAATCAGTAACAAGAACAACTTTGGAAACTATACAAACACATGGAAATTAAACAATATGCTACTGAATGACCAGTGGGTCAATGAAGAGATTAAGAAAGAAATTTAAAACTTTCTTGAAACAAATGAAAAACACAACATACCAAAACCTATGAGATACTATGGGATACCAAAAGAGCAGTACTAAGAGGAAAGTTTGTAACAATAAGTGTCTACATCAAAAAAGTAGAAAAACTTTAAATAAACAACCTAATGATACACCTTAAAGAACTAGTAAAACAAGAGCAAACCAAACCCAAAATTAGAAAAAGATGTAATAAAGATCAGAGCAGAAATAAATGAAACAACAAAAAAAATACAAAATATCAACAAAATGATAAGTTGGCTTTTTGAAAAGATAAACAAAACTGACAAACCTTTAGCCAGATTCAGAAAAAAAGAGAGAAGACCCAAATAAATAAAATGAGGTGAAAATGGAGACACTGCAACTGATATTGCAGAAATTCAAAAGAATATTAGAGACTATTATGAGCAACTATATGCCAACAAATTGGAAAACCAATAAGAAATCGATGAATTCCTAGACACATAAAACCTACTACCAAGATTGAACTAGGAAGAAACCCAAAGCCTGAAGAGACCTGAATAGACAAGTAATGAGATATTAATAGAAGTAATAAAAAGTCTATCAAAGAAAATCCCAGGACCAGATAGATTCACTGAATTCTACCAAACATTTAAACAACAACTAATATCAATCCTACTCAAACTATTACAAAAAATCTGAGGAGGAGGGAATACTTGCAACTCATTCTAGAAGGCCAGTTTCACCCCGACACCAAAACCAGACAAAGACACAGCAAAAAAAGAAAACTACAGGCCAATATCTCTGATGAATATAGACGTAAAAATCCTCAACAAAATACTAGCAAACCAAATTCAACAACACATTAAAAAGAATTATTCATCATGATCAAGTGGGATTCATCTTAGGGATGCAAGGGTGGTTCAATATATATAAATGAATCAATGTGAGACATCAACAAAACAAAAGACAAAAACCATATGATCATTTCAATTGATGCTGAAAAGCATTCGATAAAATTCAACATCCCTAGGCCAGGCGCGGTGGCTCATGCCTGTAATCCTAGCACTCTGGGAGGCTGAGGTGGGCGGATCGCTCAAGGTCAGGAGTTTGAAACCAGCCTGAGCAAGAGCAAGACCCCATCTCTGCTATAAATAGAAAGAAATTAATTGGCCAACTAAAACTATATAGAAAAAATTAGCCGGGCATGGTGGTGCATGCCTGTAGTCCCAGCTACTCGGGAGGCTGAGGCAGAAGGATCGCTTGAGCCCAGGAG
The DNA here is from genome assembly GCA_963574885.1 of Lepilemur ruficaudatus. NCBI lineage: Eukaryota > Metazoa > Chordata > Mammalia > Primates > Lepilemuridae > Lepilemur > Lepilemur ruficaudatus. The sequence goes on from CAUYRT010029587.1 coordinate 8,758, forward strand.
TTTGAGGTTGCTGTGAGCCAGGCTGATGCCACGGCACTCTAGCCTGGGCAGCAGAGTAAGACTCTGTCTCAAAAAAAAAAAAAAAAAAATTCAACATCCCTTCATGATAAAAACTCTTAAAAAAGTGAGTATAGAAGGAACTTACCCTAACACAATAAAAGCCATATGTGACAACCCACAGCTAATAACACACTGAATGAATGAGGAAAAACTGAAACCTTTACTCTAAGATCTGGAACAAGACAGGGATGCCCCTTTTCACTACCATTATTAAACATAGTACTGGAATTTCTAGCGCAAGCAATCAAACAAGAGAAAAAAAAAATAAAGGGCATCCAAATCGGAAAGGAAGAAGTCAAATTTTGTTTGCAGGCAATATGTTCTTATAGTCAGAGAAATCTAAAGACTCTACATATGCCAATAGTAAACAATGTGAAAAAGAAACCAAGAAAGTAATCCCATTTACAATAGTTACAAATAAAATAAAATACCTAGGAATAAACTCAACCAAAGAAGCGAAAGATCTCTATAATGAAAACTATAAAACATTGATCAAAGAAACTAAAGAGGACACACATACACCCACCCCCCAAAAAGGAAATTAATTCCATACTCATGGATTGGAAGAATCAATATTGATCAATATTGCTAAAATGTCCATACTACCCAAAACAATCTACAGATTTAATGCAATCCCCATTAAAACACTATGACATTCTTCACAGAAATAGAAAAATAATCCTAAAATTTATATGGAGCAAGAAAAGTCCCAGAATAGCAAAGCCATCCTAAGCAAAAAGAACAAAACTGGGCCAGGCATGGTGGTTCACACCTGTAATCCCAGAACTCTGGGAGGCTCAGGCAGGACGATTGCTTGAGCTGAAGAGTTTGAGACCAGCCTGAGCAAGAAAAAGACCCCGTTCCTACTAAAAATAGAAAAATAAGCTGGGCTGCGTGGCACACACCTATAGTCCCAGCTACTCAGGAGGCTGAGGCAAGAGGATTGCTTGAGCCTAGAAGTTTGAGGTTGCACTGAGCTATGATGATGCCACTGCACTCTACCAGGGGTGACAGAGCAAGACTTTGTCTCAAAAATAAAAAAATAAAAAACAAACACTGCTAGCACTCTGGGAGGCCGAGGATTAATAACTAGAATATATAAGGAGCCCAAACCACTCAATAGGAAAAAATCAAACAATCTGGTTTAAAAATGGGCAAAAGTGTGGAGGGGTGGGATATGCTTGAAAAGTAGTGGGGGAGAGGAATTAGGGGTCTCAATAGGGGAAAGGAATTCCTCAAAAACTGATTCATGTGATTAACTGTACACCTCGGTAAATTCACTGAAAATCATTTAATTGTACACTTAAAATGGAGTGTTGGTTGTACGTAGATACAGTTGGAGC